>JANJYP010035054.1:0-14937 GCA_024605115.1 Rastrelliger brachysoma
CATCACAAGCACCCCCCCCAAAAAAAAAAAAAAAAAAAAAACAACACTAGACTGTGAGGCAATGTCAGCACAGAGGAAGAGTCTACACTGCTGGTCACATCACACCCACTGGCCTAAAAAGACTTTCATACTCAGTTTTCTGATTATCACAAAGCGAAAATCACTCTTTGTATTGTATTATTACGATGTGATCCAGTCAGCTAAGTTAAATACAAAGTCTCAAAGAGTTGTATGAGAAAAAAACTTTGATGCCTATTATTAGGGTTGGATATCACCACTAATTTCGTGATTTGATATCAAATCACAAAGTCCAGAATTGAAGTATTTCAACTCAGTTTTGATTCAATTCTTAATTACTTCAGTTTGCAAATACTAATTCAAATAAATACTAATATTGCATTAAGCTCTTCTCGGTTTGACAAATGTCCTTTACATTCTTCGAAGTTAAGATTATTTCCTTGAGTAGTATAGGGTTTAGTGTCTACACATTCCCCAGGTATAAACATAAGGCCTTAGTGAATGTCTGCTCATGAATGCATCTCCACTGTTTGAGATCTGCTAGCTAGTGTTAGTAACAGACGACAGTAGTACAGTACAGTAGATTCTGCACAGTGATAAGAGCAGAGCGTTCCATAACTTGGGTGCGACAACTTGAAAAGCATGGTCACCTTGGGGTTTTGTGGTGGCTTTGAGGGACAGCCAGTAACATTTTGTTCAGCAGACCTAAGAGCCCGATCGGGGGTATAAGGGAGGAGGAGGTCAGCAATATGCAGGGATTGTCTGACCAAGTAAGGCTCTATAGGTCTATAGGTAAGCACCACTATTTTAAAAGAGGATGTGAAATGTAATTGGAAGACAGTACAGAGAGGATCAAATTGGCATGATATGTGATCTCTTGTTGCTTCTAGTTAGAGGGCAAGCAGCTGCGTTTTGGACCCTTTGGAGATGGTTCAGAGATGTTTGATTTAAAACAGGACAAAAGAGTGTTACCATAATCTAAATGAGACCAAATTAAAGCATGACTAATCATCTCCATCTCAAACCCGGTCACCCCTGATCTTAATTTAGCAATGTTCCTCAACTGGAAAAAAACATGAGCACATAAGCTGCCTGACATGATTATCCAAGGACGTGAATTGGTCAAAGATGACACCTAAATTTCGAAGGTTATGTTGAACAGGAGTACTTAATGACCCCATACACTGCTTTAAGTTTGGGTCAACATTTGGGACAATTAACAGTATTTAACTGCAGGTAGTTGTTAGTCATTAAAATCTTGATTGCTTCCAAACTTTTCATTTAAAATGGACAATAGGTTTGAAGGAGTTATACAATCGAATATCATCAGCGTAACAACAGATACCACAAAAACGGCTGATAATCTGTGCAAGAGGAAGCATCTGTAGAGAGAACAATGTAGGGCCCAGGACAGAAGCTTGTGGGTCACCACATGGTAGAGGCACTATGTCTGACATGAAGTGACCCACACAGACTGAAAAGCTCAAATCCACAAGATGGGATGAGAAACAGACCCAGATATACCCATCTGCTACAGCCCATTTAGTACAATACCATGATCATCAGTATGAAAAGCAGAGCTGAACTCAAGTGACACCAATAATTAGCATTTTCCATCATCTGCTGCCATCATAATGTCATTACTGTTGAATGCAGTTTACCAAAAGCTGATTAAAATTAGTCATATAGGCTATGTGTTTCTACAACAGTTGGAGACTTTTTCCAGCAGTTGAGACATAAGAGTCAGCTTGGATATAAGAATGTAATTCATTTGGATGGAAGAGTCCGAATTTGTTTTGTTTTTTCCCAACAAAAGATGAACTATTGCATACTTACATTAGCTGTCCAAACCAATCCCTAAACAAGAATGCCAGGCTTTTGAAATGACAAATCAACTAAACTATGTAATTATAATGCCATGTGATGCTACTGAGCCTAGGAAAGACTTTTTCCCTCAGATTTACATTGAGAAAAAGATGCCTGTAAATCAAAAATACTGTGATATTTGATTTTCTCCATAGTGCCCAGCCCTAGAATAGCTGTCAAGACATTTCACTATGAGCCAAAATATCAACCTACTGGTGATGCCATCTGAAAAATGAGGACCACTGAAGTCAGAGAAATTCATCCTATCAGGAACATGAAAAAATGTCACACCAGTCCATTCCAATAGTTTCTCTGGCATTAAAATGTAGATCAAATTGGTGGATTGACTGAATAATACTGCCATCCCTGGAGCTACATATGTGTTAAGCTTGAACATTCAAAAATAAATTCTTCTGACAATTTAATTTAAATTATTGGGGCAGAAAAAGGGTTGTGTAACAATATTGGCAGTTTATAGTTTAAAAAAATACAAATATGTGCTTGAAGAAATTATATCATAGTGAGTCAATCACAAGATTGTCAAACTGTTCTCACTCCTTATAAAATCCTGTATTTTAGTACTGAGAAGTCAGAGGTGCTTTAAATGAATAAATGATATCTGTTTGTCAAAATTCTACAGTTCCTGAAAGAAAAAGGTAGAAAAGTCCCTCTTGGCACCCTGTTTTCTCATCTAAAGCCCAGACCAACACATCTCTGGTGTTGAATTTAGAGGAATCTGAGCTTTGAGCCCCGGGTTAGTCTGACCTATACTTGACTCAACAGTAACGCTGCTCCCCACTGGTTCACAAGTTCATTCTCTGTTAACCTCTATGTCTGACCCCCTAACCACACCATAACACCAACCCCACTCCAAGTCTACTCTGTCAACCCACTTGCACAGAAAACAACCCCCCCACACACACACACTCACCCCTCCCCAAGGTCCTCCCAGGTCATAAATTTAGTGACATTTCACCACTCATAACATGCTCAGCTCCTGCCAGTTCAGCAGGAATTTTTACAGTTTAAAACCAACATAGACATATCTGCATAGCTGGGATGGCTGCTTGCTGCCATGTGCATACAGGCGCTGCTCAGGCTGGGAGGAGGCAGGACTCAGAGTAGTGCTCCTCTCACACAGGGATTATGAAATACAATGGACAAATCTAGGGATAAATATCTCCAACTGCTATCCACTACATTATTACCACCTGTGGGGGAAGCGTAGAGGTATATTTAAACCACATACGCATTTGCTCTGATTTACTGCAGCTATATGTCTAAGTCCATGTCCATGAAACATGATTTAGTGTAGTATTTTAACTCTTACTTTAATATCAAGAAACAAATGTAAGGTAAGGTCAGTTTGTGGTTGTTATTTTACAAATGATTTGGATTTGTTTCAAGATGCACAACTCACAAACAGCCAAAGTAACTTTAAATAGTTTATCACCACATATCACTAAATCAAAGCAACATGAGCAAATACTAGTTATGTTTAGCAATGTAATGCTTTGTGTTTGCTGCTTAGTGGAAGTACTGATGATGCTAGCATTATTGGAACAGAAACTCTAACTTTTTTATTTCACACTTGCTGTGCTGACAAAGCTTCCCACTGGTATCCACACTACAGCAGCAGTAGGGCTCCAGTCTTCAGCTGTGCACTTATTAAGGATGGGATTGACTTCTCTGCTGAACCCAAACTTACAATTTAGGCTGATCAAAAAATGTGTTCCCGTTTCATCTTGCCCAGTACCAGACTCAATTCCGTGCTCATAATAACAATAAGGACCAGATGCTTAAAAATTCATAATCTCTTATATGTGAACACACACAAAGTGATTGATATTTCACCCAGAGATACTTCAACGTGGGTTCTCTACAACCCAAATTAATAAGTCCTTTTCTAAGCCACATGTCTGCCAGAGCTGTGAAGTCCAAAGCTGTGAAAAAAAGGCAGGCCACAGAGCAGGGAGTGAACATGGTTGTACATATCGGCAGGTCTATTTTGCTTTCAGAGCAATCAACACCTTCTTGTTGTCCCAGGTTGTTAGCATGTCTCCTCGTCAGCTGCACTGGACCATATCGGCCTGCTGGGCTGCCTCCCCTGTCAGCAGGCCGGCTTTTGTCAAAATTTGTTATCAGCGGTGCTGATCCCACTCTATTTAAGAAGGGGTGCGTCAACAGGTTTAAGGCACCCCTGCCGCATGTGTCACCTCTTTTTGATTCAATATTTGTGCTATGAAATGTGGGCAGTTGTTTAATAACACCCCCCTCTCCCCCAGCATGCCTGTCCTCCTCTCCCCACCAGTCACCCTCCCACCATTCCTCGACAAGAAAGTTTTGACCCATGTCACCTTTACACACACACACACACAGTTCTTTCAAACCCCCAGCTGCAGCCCAGAAATAGGACAGCTTTTTTTAATTCTACTCAGAGGCGAGCGCCTTGTGCCAGTTTCTTGTTCCATGCTCCAACAGGAGGGGGATGACATCCCAATGGATGTTCTACAGTTTGTTGAGTGACTTTACTCAAATAAAAATCAGCTTTTCCATGTTCAATAAATAAGGTCTCATAACTGGAATGGCAAATCATATTTGACTGTGTTTCTACCCCCAAAAAAACTAAAAAAAAACTAAAAAAAAAAAAAAAGTAACTTTCAACAATAGAAACATTGTCCAAATGTATTACTGTTTGAGTCAACAACAACAAAACTAAACAATCATTTAGAAAACAGACAAATGGACAAATAAAGTACTGTTTTAATGCAGTATTGTATCCAAGAAGTAGCATACATCTGCTGAATCATACATAGTTCCTCAATATCCTTACTGCCAAAGCATACTTTTTTCACCAGCGCAGCCACAAGCTGGGAACAACAACAGAAAAACACAGCCGCTACGTCAACATTTATAAAAATGTAAGCCATAATTAATTTAACTTGATCAAGTGACTAAAACTAACAGAAGAGGATTTGTTCAAATGTTATGTTTAAGTGAGTCAAGTATTACTAAAAGCCACATTTTGTGGTAAAGGAATAAGGAAATTCTATACCCAATATAGAAAAAAGGATGTACAAGCCAACATTCTCTTGTTCTTCAGGCTCCTCATTTCAGCACGTTTTGAGCCAGAGAGTAAATTGAAGTGCAAAGTCTCATCTTTAATTTGAAAAGGTTTACATCAATACAGAAAGAACTGTGAAGGAAATATAGCCCTTTAACACAACATGAGCAGTTTATTGGACAGATACAAATGAAGTCATAAAGTCATGTGTTAAAAGGATGATATCTCACACACCGTTTTCCTTCTATGTAGTAGCCGTCACTTTATTACAAATTGAATGTGCTGAAGCACAGACAACAAAAAAAATGTTTAACTGTCCATTTCCTATAGTGTGGACTGTATGTATCTGTGAGAATTTCAGCTTGAGACCAATGCGAGATACGATGCTTAGCTAATTGGATATGTGTATTACAATGTCCGTGGTCACAGCACCCTTATGGGGCATGAAATAACAAGCAGCTGTGTGTGTCAAGAGACTTCACGTGTGTGTGTGTGTGTGTGTGTGTGTGTGTGTGTGTGTGTGTGTGTGTTTTATAGTGTGTGTGTGTGTGTGTGTGTGTGTGTGTGTGTGTGTGTGTTAGGTTTTTCTGCGTGTGTGTGTGGGAGGGATGGCTGCTGAGAGGTTTATTAACCCAGTCCATCAAGGCAGTGTGGGATTCACACTGAGACGCCTAAGGCTTAAGGATGTGAGCGCCACACAAGCTAGACAGCAAGACAGTGCCTCTCCGCAATACTAATATGGGCCCTTATTTTCTAGCACAACAATCCCTCCACCACAACCATGCTCTCCGCCCCCCCTCCACAGCCAGCACCTCTATACCAGTGCTGCTTCCACAGCTCCAGACTGTGGGCTTTGTTTTGAGCAGCTTTGCTGTCCTGCTGAGGAGATTATCAACAACAGTCTCAATTCTTCACCACTGACTTTTCATTGTCATTCACTCTGCAAACCAATGTCTGTTTATGATAATGATCACCAGGGCAGTGTGAAGCCTAGTTTACAGGACTTTACCCTATATAACTGTCAGTATGGAATTACAGGGCTCTGTCAAAGGTGTAGAGGATTTAAAGATCCTATTTTAGTCCACATTCACACAAACACATTTTACAACTATGGTATGGCGACATAGCAGACATCAGAATGATGGCGACGCCATTAAGTAGCCGTGACTTATGCACTGTCCACATAATACAACTGACAGGACTGGCTAATGTCAAACAGTTCTGTGGCATTAGCATTCTTTGTCATATGTATGTTGTTTTTGACATTGGCTCAGAAGTTACATACTTCTCTCTCTGTGCTATGGGTGTTAACCTCATATAGCAAGTGCACATGTAAGTAACATCCACAACAATTAATAGTTACATATTCACATAAGTCGCACTCTATGTGACAGTCACCAAAGCTCTGCCACATTACTAACTGTGTTGACATAGCTAAAAAACAAAAATTACTTTGAAATGTCGCAAATTCACAGCACCGTACTTTTAATTTGAAGTTCTATTTCTCACTTCCAAATAATTGTCAGCGCTACAACGTGGTAATTTACAGTACAGGTCTGATAGCCTATCCATGCTGGCTTTGACGGTCATATGAACCCTGCCTTGCAAGTCAGTTGCATGTAGAGATTTCAAAGATGCATATGAAGCTCTTACACAGGCTGAAAGAAAGTCATAAGCATATTCAGCTGGATTTTACCTACGCTGAACACAGAAAGAAGAAAAATAAGCATTAATGCAACTACTTTACATGTATCGCTGTATCATCTGTCAGCTTAAAAATAAATATTTTTACATGTTCTATGAATAAGTCTTTCAGTGTAAAATAGTTTTAGTAGTTTAAGCTAGAAATTTAAAGTTTGGTTTGAATAAGATTGAATGTGTTGTAGGCTACTGAATCCTTCTAATTTCTTTAAATGTTCATTTAAAGTCTAGTTTAAAAGCCATTTCCAGTCATAATCAGTGTTTGCCTCATAGATCTAATCACCTATGATTAGTTCATCTTTTACCATCCACACCCCCAACTGCAGCATGTGAGGATTATATTTAAAGTTTGTTCAAGAATAAGGTGCAGCATCAAAGTTCACATTTGGGCTCATGTATTAACACTGGACATATCTTAAAATCATTCTGTGGTTACACATTTGAGATGAACTAATCATAGGTGACTTGATCTATGAGGCAAACATTGATTATGACTGGAAATGGCCTTTAAGCCTTATTATACTTCAGTTAATCTATTCAAGTTTCCATTTTGTGAAGAGGTAGTATTAGCTCTGTTTTGAGTTTGAATCCACATTAAACAGGTGGACTGGATTGATGGAAATATAATGAATAGGTGTGGAGTTGGTCAATGGGTGGACAGGCCAGTTGGAAACCACTGGATTAATCTACACAGAGGAAGGCTGCTGTCAAAGAAAAAAAACAGGAAAAGCCAAACGCAAAGTTTCTTTGTTTCAACCTTTGCGGTATGTCACCACTGTGGTGTGTTTTGTTCTTCTAGTCTTTATAAACACAACACACAGAATATGTGATTATATCATTACACATCAGATATACAGTCTGTATTGCTCTCAGGTTTATTGACTGTATAAAGAGAAAACCCTAGCAGTTCAAGAAAAGTTGAACAAAGTATGTTCAACTGGTCTCATTTTGTTTCTAAATACCAAGATATTGCAACTGATTGATAAAATTATAATTGATGTACACAGGTGCCTAAAATATTGTTTATTCTTCAAAAAGAACGAATGATCTCTTGCAGTGGTGCCAAACAGTAAAGGTTTCAAGAAACACTATTGTAAAAAAAAAAAAACCCATCAAAGTAGTTTCACCAGGGTGAATAATGGTGCTGATGTTCACATGTTTCGGTGTAGGAAGTATAGTATGTGCAACAAATGGATCAGTCAACCCTAAACAGCTGTAGCTCAGGAGGTAGAGCGGGTCGTCCACTAATGGAAAGACCGGTGATTCAATTCCTGACTCCTCTAGTCCACATTTCAGAGTTTCAATGGGCAAGAGACAGAACCCCAAACTGCAGGTGAAGGATGTGCCATTGCTGTATGAATGTGTGTATGAATGGGTGAATATGGTTTGTAGTGTAAAAGTTGTGGTTTGAGTGGTCGAAGGACTAGGAACATACTATCCAAATGCAAGCCCATTTACCATTTAAACTAACCCTTTCTCTGGCATTTGTCAGATTTTTTCAAATGTGATCTCAGACTTAGATGTTAACAGATGTTTGTCGACTGGCTGTGTAGATTATATGAATGTCAGTAAGAGAATGTTGTCGATTACTCACCAAAAATATACAGTCATACATTGTAGGTCATGTCAACAAAATTCAGATGTCCACTAACCTCGGCTTGCACGAGAGCTAAACTTAGAGACACACTCATTAACACACTGAAAACCTACACTTGGCACCTCAAGAAATTGTCAATACCAGCTTGTATAGTCAATCTCTAAAATGCTGTTCGGCCAATCAAAATGTCACCACGTGCCGAGCACGGGTCTGTTTTTAGAGCAGACTTTCAGTGAAGAGTGGCCACAGGACTCAGAGGTGTTGAAATATCCCAAACCCTACCTTAATACCCCTTGTTTATTAATGCTCCCAGCTCAGTGTGGAGTAATTAAAGCAACACTGAACTCAAAGCCTATTAGCTTGGGGGGGTAAACTCGAGTGAAGTGGGTGTTGGTGTCTCGTGCTGAACCCCAATTACCACCTCATAAGAATATGCTTAACAGAACATTAAAACACAATCCAGGTTGTACAGGGGAAAACACTAAATCCTCAGTATCCAGACACAGCTGACAACACATATGGTCTAGACCTGCACTCATCCAGTCTGGACTGGGAAGGTCAAGGCTGGAGAAGAACTAGACTACTTTGGTGGAAATATCTACTTAATACACACTGAAGGACTGATTCTCTATATTTGTTGAATGTAACATAAGATTGTCAATATTCTTTAAAGGAAAACTATGGTTTATTACACATTGGTTCCATTGCTAATGATAGAACGGTACAGTGAAGTAGTATCAGAATATAGTGAAAGCTCCAAAGAGGCAACAACCCAAGCGGTCCAAACTGAGAGTGAGTGGACCACAGTGCACAGGAAAACTGAGTATGTACAAAAGGTTGAAGTTGAACCAGGAAGTTTGGCTGCAACACTGTGAATGTACTCAGGAGAAATTGATACCACGATCAAAGACGATGCCCATTCATTCCAATGAAAGTTGCTCAGTGGGATATGAAGCCGGAAAAAAGTTTGCCATATTTTCACAGGCTTCCATCCTCATGCTTCCACATTTTTTTTTTTTTTTGGGGGGGGGGTACATGGAGTGGAGCCAATTCAAAGTATTTGCACCCGGGACTTCTACTGGCCAACACATCTGACTCACATGAATGGGATAAATCATTTAATCATGAGACTCTTCGAGAACTTTCAAATATCACTGGACCGAATGGATCAGATTCTGATAACGGTCATTTGGTAGGGTTTGAGACGCTCAGGAAAATGTCTTGACCGTATTAATGCCATTCCTTTTTCCCATGAATGTGTTTGGGAAAATAATGTAAACTGTAGCTTCCTTTTCAGTCAAATCATTTCTTCCACTATTAGTACTGTTAAATGCTTTGGATATACAAGTATATTATTGATGCAGTCCATTATGGGGAATGAGTTTCACCTAATCACAATATTGACAGTGATGAATGTTGATGCAAGCAGAACAGGATTCATCAGTGGCATTGTTTGGATGAAGACAACATGTGCTTATTATTCTTTCCCAATTAAGAGCATCTCTTTATCACTAAATTGATCTGACACTGCGCAGCAAATTTCTTCTGCCCTCCCCCCTCATCCTCTTTCTTTCTTTCTTTCTTTCTTTCTTTCTTTCTTTCTTTCTTTCTCTCTTTTTGGGGGCTCATGGGGGCTAGTTTGTTTTGCTCACATCTTGCCCACTGTTCCTGTCAGCACATCCAGACCCTCCGCAGCACCCTCGATCCTCTCTTTTCTCTAAACCCTTCACCCCCTCCTCCTCCTGCCCCACCATCTCCCGCCCCCATCCTCCCCGCCCCGCAGACACCCGGGCCGGCATGATTAATAGCCCTCTGCTGGGACTCTCCATCCACTCAGCACATTGTTGAGAGCCTCTGAAACAGGACAACAGTTGCATCCCCTCTTCACACTGGGTCTAAGCCCTGCCTGTCAGTCCCCGGTTAGGGCACTGTTAACTGGCCAGATTTACAGCTACTAACCAGCACTAGATGGCAGTCTGTCTGGGGAGTGGGAGACACTCCCGATTAATCATAGCTCCTTTGATGGGGACTTTTACAACTGGTGGGCCAAAGGCTTGTCACTGTATAACACCTGTATAATCCACGGGCCTCCCATCAGCCATCAATCACAAGCACACACACCAATGCAGACACTATTCATATTCTCTGTGTAATCATGGCATTTGGTTAGTTTCATTAAAAAGAAGTCAGGACACCAAATAACATCATCAAAAACTATAAATAGAGTATCAAATCTACAATACGGGCATCACTGTTTTGACATTTTAAATACAAAAATCACACATTTAAAAACAAATTCTCATCAGTAGAAAACTAATCATCAGTTTAAAGCCTATAATACCGAAAACAAAAAATATACAGAATATACATAAAATTCAGTGTGAATACCACATTATATACATAAAATATGGTATTACATGTATACTGATAACATACAACCTTCCATATAGCTATAAATTAAAAGTGGGCCCCTAAATGTGGCTGAGTCAATGCATCAGTCAATAAGCCTCTCATTCGACTCGCATTTTGTCGGTCAGTGGTATTACTGCCTTGTTATAACAAGCAGGGTGGCAGCATGACAAGCTATAAACTTAAATTATTGTCTCCAAACGATCTAAATACGTAACTGTGGCGGACACACAGAGGGGTGATGGATGATGCATTTCCTTCCCTGAGTTCTCAGCTGCAGTGTTAAATGCACAAAATTCAATCTGTTTAATCACATGTTACAGCCTCTATCTCTACAACCTGCTCTGATCAACTCCTCCACTCAAAGCAGGAAAGATTCAACATGCTGTGCTTGGATTTTACAACTCAACTGATAACAGAACGGGATAACGAGACTCCTGTAGCTGTTATATCAGTTTAGCATGGGGCTCTGTAGGTGTAACTGATTGTATTGTAACTGTGGCAACTAAATTAAAAATAATAATGATGTTTTTACAGAAGTCCACAAGCCAAATATACACAACTAAATTAATCTAGAGAAACATAGACTATATGTCACCCAGGACTAGAGCCCCACTGATTTTGGATTTTTGGGCCCGATGCAGATATCAATACTATGGAGTTTGAAAACTTTCGATATCGATATAAGGACTGATAATCTTATATACGCATAAAAGAACAAGGATATGTAAAGGAGGCTGTAATATTTACAGTTTATAAAATTAAACACTAAACCCCACTGGGAATTTCATAATTATAAATTAATGATTAGTTAAATGTTATAAAAATATATGAATTAAACTTTAAAAAATAGCATTGCTTATGTCCTGATACTGATATATCTGTGATAGGCCAATATCGATCAATAATATCAGTTAACTCATATATCAGTCTCGTTCTACTCAGGACAAAAAAGCTTCAAACTTTCGCCCGCTTTCAATAAAATTTGATCTAAATTGAGGATGTAGGCGTGTTCGATATGTTGACCTCATCATAACATTTTATTTACTACAAACTGGAGCAACTGGAGCACTATGTGTCAAATGGAACTATAGAATAAAAACAGTTATATTATTTCAAATGTCTTAGCATATATAAGAAAATAAGACATAAGATCTTGAAGCAGGCCAAAGATATTGAGAAGTTAATCTACCCAGGTGGTACACCCACACACACACACACACACACACACATGTTAGCCTGAGAGAATCAAGACAAGACATTCATGTGAGTGATTACTCTGCCCGGTTAGTTTATTGTCTTTTAGCTGCGTAATAAAAATAACATTGCTTCTATCTCATGATCTCATACTTAAAGCTACAGGACACCGGGGGCCAGGCGGCAGACATGTTAAGAATTGCCATGAGGTGAATTCTCCTTGCTCTGAATGCCTCCGTGAGTAAACATATTTGCATAAGTGGCTGAGCGACATGAATTATGGTTCCCTCTTCCTCGGCATTTGCCAGCTGCCTTCTCCCGGTTCAATTGGGAGTGATATATGTGTGAAGATCAGGTGGCAGGGAAGTGGAAGAGGAGGAAGGGGAGGGGGGTTAAGAGGAGAGTGCAGGGGGCTATAAGGCCATAGTCAGTTCCCAAGTGCTCGGGCTGCGACCCCCGGAGGCCCACCAGCGCCTGCCTGCCTGACCACAGCTGGGGGACTGAGACCTAACACACACACACACACACACACACACACATAAGCTTGACCTTGAAATGAGACTAAGAGGGGCCGGCATGTGCGCATTCTCTCTTGATGACTGACATGATGGTAAAATGTGATGAATTAGTGAGGTTGTCAGTGACGCATGGATTAGAGCTTTGTGAAAACAAAAAGAGAACGTTTTAAAAACGATCTATCACTGCTGCTACTGAGCACCTTCATTTTATTACCACGCATAAAATAAATTGAATGAGTAGATATTATTAGAACTCTTATATGGCGGAGACTCAAAGAAAAGCAATTAAAAATATAGAAATTTTCAGATAATTTTCCTTATTCCGTGCCGAATTATCTCTGCTTTGTGCTTTGCTTGTGGGAAAGCCGGATAATTATTGGAAAGGTCAGCTGGAGTATAATCAAATCATCCCTTCACTATGTTCATTCTGCAAATCCACTGCTACGCACCCCCACCCCCCGATATCTACCTTTGGTGCCGTGCTGGTGATTCGAGTCAATTAGAGGTGTGCTTGTGAATTTCGTTAGTGTTTGGGATGAAAGGGAGAAAGCTGTCAGTCAAAAGGCCACTCTGGCTTTGTATCTGCGAGGGCCGGCTAGGAGCTCTAAACCTGTATTTGTATGAATAAAAATGAAGGGATTTAGGAGCAGACTGTTTCTTCTTGCAGACTTGTCAAAAAGCTGACCTTCGCTGCGGCGGCGG
The DNA here is from genome assembly GCA_024605115.1 of Rastrelliger brachysoma. Taxonomy (NCBI): domain Eukaryota; kingdom Metazoa; phylum Chordata; class Actinopteri; order Scombriformes; family Scombridae; genus Rastrelliger; species Rastrelliger brachysoma. The sequence goes on from JANJYP010035054.1 coordinate 13,073, forward strand.
CGGAGGGGGCTGGAGGGGCGGGTAGAGGAGGGTGTCAACGGGAGAGGAGGGGAGTGGAAGGAGAGAATTGAAGATTTGAGAAGCCGAGGCTCAGTGACTTCTGCATAAAAGAAAGGTGTTAGGGGAAAAAAAAAAATAGGTGAGCGGCAGAGGAAGTAAAATGTATGTCAGAATAAACGGGCTGTTCTCCACACACGCACGCTTACTCTCTGAGGTATAGTCCCAGACAATAAAATAAATCCACAGAATTATTCAAGGGGAGATTGAGGCAGATTTGTCTGTGTGATGACAATCCTATTCAGGAGAGACCCCACTACCCCCCTTGTCAATGTCAGGTGAGAGACGAAGACTCAATCTGTAGCTCCAGACTATGTTTAACATGTTAGGACATTGAATGCAATATGGATTTGTCATCTGTAACGGGAATCCGTGCTTACGCATAGCGGCAAACTTGATCTTGGAGCTAATTTGTCACTGTTAGTTGCTTGTTTTTAATTCCGATGTAGAGCCTAGATTAGGTGAAGCATGACCCACGAGGCTGTTCCTATCATCACAACTGCTACTGGTCCATGTGGCCTCCAACTGTTCTCCATCTAACGCTGATGGACTCTAGTCACACAGCGACATGTGCAACATAAAACAAAGGTCCAAAGTGTCAAGAAATAATGTCAGTAATGAACTATTTGGAAGTGAGGATTTAAGGAATAATCCATACAAAAGTTAAGAGCAGGACTGTTTCGTTTCATATGCTGTGTAATCCCAGCACTAACCCTGGAGTTTAAACACTGTGTGGCCCACCCTATTGTCCCTCCCCCCCCACTCCCCACTCCCCACTCCATTAAATCAAGGCCTGAATCATTGCTGTTAGCAGGCTTCTCATGTTTAGATATTATCAGCTGTGTGTGGAGTTAACTTTAGCCAAGTACAAAATGAATCTGTTGGCAGGCGTCCAGTAGAAGAGCATCACTAGCAGGTGTCTTTACGTGGAGCCAAACAGAAAGACACCACTCTTGTTTTATTTTAAATATTTACAAAAGCTAATGAGTGGACTGCTTCTTTTTGACATACTAAATGTGACTGAGAAGCTTTAGCCGATGTGCACATTATTTTATAAGTCTGTGTTTTAGTTACACAGCAGTGGAGCGCTGACTGACAGCTACCACTGGTGGATAGTAAATATCTGGCATCTTCATATGTGATCTAATGACAAGTTTGTAGTACATAGACATGAGAGAAATACCTACATATAATAACAACAGTCATGAAGACAATATTTTTTTTATACAATTATAACAGTAATGTAGATTAAATGTGAACTAGATTTAACTGTTATGCTATTTTAGAACATATCTACTTTGAAGATGGCCTCCATGTAAAATACTGTTAAATACTTTTCACTGGTAAAGTTATGCTGTCTTGATTTATGATGTTCTATTTTTTTTTTTAAGAAAAATCAAGAACATTGGATATCAGAGTTCTACATCTAACGTTAGATTGCATATAGCTTTGTGGTTTGTGTCCAGTTTGTCAAATATCTACATCTTAAAAACTGAGATATAACAAATAGATTTGGGCAATGTCAACAAAGTTGGCATATGATGATGTCCATAGTGAAACATCACAGAGAACAATGATGTCCTCTTTTAAAACACAGTGTTATACAGTTAGCGGTAGACACATAGTGGTGTCCCCCACTGGCCTAACACCAATAATAACATGTAAGAAAGAGTTATTTTACATCAGAAAGTGAAGTAGATGACAGCTTGATGCATTTCTTTTCTTGAGTCACGATTAACCACAACGTAAATAGATAGCATACATGCGGTTTATGGGACTGTTGTGACTCCAAGCTGAAGCTGGCTCTG
>JANJYP010035067.1:0-18255 GCA_024605115.1 Rastrelliger brachysoma
TGACAGTACAGAAGTAATGTATGTATTGTAACCTAAAAGTGTCTCTCTCTAAAGGTCATGATTAAGAGATGTCACTTTTAAATATGGCCATGTTTTTTGTTTGTTCTTAATAGTATAATTCTTAATTATCCTAGAAACAAATGCAGCATAACACCTTCTTTGAAAACACTTAACAATATGACTCATTTTCCCCGATAAAATGCCTGACTGGGCTGTTACTGTAATATATTGTATATGAAATATGGTACATGAAATAATTAATTTACATGAAAAATCTTAAAGAGCAACAACAAAAAAACTGTGGTTTAAACATATTTGTATATGCAAGTACTGTTTATTGGCACTTAAACAGCCCAATGCATAACCTGGTGACAGAGCATTTAAATTTGATGTGGCCAAATAAAGGATTCACACCTACTGTAATATGTAAAAGTCCTCAAATTTTGACCTTGAAACCACAGCTATTGGACTGGATGGGTTAATGTCAATGATAATCAAAAGGGGATTTTTCACTTTCTTTATACTGGCTTTGTTACAAATGTTTAATTGTGAACCAACATTCACATAAGTATACACATGGACAAATTTTGCAGGATTACATATGTATGTAATGTACAGGGGGGAAACCTGTGAAGGGGGATGGCATCCCCACTGAAATAAAGATGGTCAAAATCATCCCTCTTATTTTATCAGCGACTGTGGAAATGTTATTTCAACTTTTTCTTTTTGCACATATTACTGTGGGAGATTTAAAAAAAAAAAANTGACTGTGGAAATGTTATTTCAACTTTTTCTTTTTGCACATATTGATAAAATACTGTGGGAGATTTAAAAAAAAAAAAAAAAGATGTCATGTCGCATAGCTGCGCAATTATAGGCTACGGTAATCACACAGACAGAAGAAAAGGAAGAAGCAGAGAACGAAGAATGGCCAAGTGACAGCTTGATCTGAGGGACTTTAAGAGAGCAACAGTAGACTACAGTGTAAAACCTTGCTGCCCCTGTGCCTGTACGAGGTCAGCTGAGACAGGAGAGCAGCAGCTGTTAATTCTGCTTCTTGTGTTATGCATTGTTGTCATGTAACAAAGTACAATGCAAACAAAGTAATTTGTTCCTGTACTTAAGTAGAATGTTCATGTATCTGTACTTTGTTATTTATATTTCAGACAACTTTTCCCATTACCATCTTCGTTACTTGTCACTACAAGTGCAAAATAAAAATCGAGTTGGTGACCTACTTCCTGTTTATCAACCTCCAAATGTGCAGAAGGAGAAAAACACCAAGTACGATGAAGAAGAGGATCTTTCCCGGACAATCATGGAAGCGCCTGCAGCAAATTCTGCTAATTATCTGATAACAAATGACGAGGTGAACAGTGGGGAACTCTGTGAACAATGTGGTGGTGATGAAGAAGAGTGGCTGTATTTGCAAGAATTATTTTCCTATGTTGTCGTAAAAGATTCATCTTAGCATTCTCTTATGCCTAGCAAGAGTCACTGAAATATTGGCATTTAAAAACATTGTTTAACTTATTTTTAGCCTTTTTTTAGTCTTTTTGAATGCAGTTTTTAAAAATGTATCTTATTAAATTAAATTATATTATTTATTTAATTATAATGTTGAACAAGTTGAAGCCTCTCCCCTGTACTGTACCTGGATATTACAGAAACCAAAATAAATGTCCTAATTAAAATTCTAACTGCTAACTTTGTCTAAATGCTTTTACTTATACCTCTAATACTTACTTACTTCAGAAAATTATTTTTGGTACTTAAGTACTATAAATGTTAGGTACTTTAAGACTTTTACTCAAGTAATATTCTAAAAGGTGATTTTTACTTCTACCAAAAGGAATTTTCTGGTAAGATACTTTTACTTTGACTCAAGTATCACTTTGAAGTACTTTATACAAGACTGCTGTTACATATGTGTAAAAGCTATGAACATACTGATCCTGATCCACTGCTAAGACATCACATCTGTAAGTTAAGTCTTTTATTGATAAGCAAAAACAGTTCATTTATTTTAAGAAACAATGTTTGCAACAGATATTTACTGATAAATGTCAATCTAATATCTTCCTCAGCAATGAACTAGCTGAACTTGGATTTCACTTATGCTTCCTTTCTTACAAATACAGGCATTATTTGTGGCTATGTCGTCATTTATGCCAACCAACTACAACAACTAAGCACAAATATTTATTCATTTATGACTATTTTTTTTTCNAAATTTACTAATATCTTCCTCAGCAATGAACTAGCTGAACTTGGATTTCACTTATGCTTCCTTTCTTACAAATACAGGCATTATTTGTGGCTATGTCACTACAACAACTAAGCACAAATATTTATTCATTTATGACTATTTTTTTTCCAGTGCACCAGAATGATGCCTTTGACTTAGAAATATATAAAATTTAATTCTAGAAGAGCATGCTCCCAGACACCTGGAGGGTTGGACTGAGAGCCAGTTAACAAAATTCTGTCAAAATTCAGTGAAACCCTAGATCACTGGATCAATGAATGTAACATCCATAGCATGCACGTTGTTTAAGAGTAATAGAATATTATAGCTATCTTTGTGCTTTAACAAAAATTTAAAGGGGACACCATTGGTCTCCCACTATATGTACTGTTATCAGCACAAAGTATCTGTCCCTAAATATTAAAATCCACCATCCCCCCAGATTTATGTACTGGTNATATATAAAATTTAATTCTAGAAGAGCATGCTCCCAGACACCTGCAGGGTTGAACTGAGAAAATTCAGTGAAACCCTAGATCACTGGATCAATGAATGTAACATCCATAGCATGCACGTTGTTTAAGAGTAATAGAATATTATAGCTATCTTTGTGCTTTAACAAAAATTTAAAGGGGACACCATTGGTCTCCCACTATATGTACTGTTATCAGCACAAAGTATCTGTCCCTAAATATTAAAATCCACCATCCCCCCAGATTTATGTACTGGTTACATATGTTCTAAAATAAATGAGACAGTTTAAGAACATAAATCCTGTTTTAATCAGATTTGACGATGAGTCATGATGAGGAACTGAGTCATCAACTGTGATGCAGACAGTGAGGAAGGACAGAGACAATTGAGGGTTAAGCTGCAAACCTCTTCTGACAAACCTTGTCTCAGAAAGCTTTAGTGGACACAGTGACAAGTGAAATATGGGGTCAACTATCAGTCATTCATCAATGAACCCATCCTGTCATCATTTGAATTTCGAGCACTAGGCAATATTAACCTTCACAACCCTCAGTCACATAGCTTGGCAATGTCTAAGACTGACAGGCAGAGTATCAAAGTAACTGTTGGGTGTCACTGTAATAAATGCTTTCAGTCACATAAAGCTATGGATGATGATAGGCACTTGAGGAGCTCTTCATTAAAGTCAGATCCTAACTGCTTTACACTGAAGCTTTGGCAACTACATGTAGACCACAAAAGCATAAAATGTAAGTGGTATGTTTTTGTGAGTATAATTTTATTATCAATTTATTATCAATTTTTGTCTGCCCTTTGTGCTCTGATAGTTCTAGCAAAGTATATCTCCTATGTGCCACATCAAAGCTGAAGGCTGTGTATTGTCATCATTATGATCCATATGAGTGGACAGATCAATGTGGCCTCAGGGTATAGAGCATATGAAAGTTGAAGTAAGTCTGAGATAAAGTTACATCCAATGGGAGCTGGGTGACATTAATGCCACCACATGTGGACAATAACTGTAATTAACACAAGGGATTGTGACTTTTAACACTATATACATTATTAACAAATGATCAGAAACTGTAAATGATAGCCTTATCATGCTTGCTATCTATCTTTCTAAAGAAAAAAAACAAAAGTCTTGCTGTGCTAAAGTTTAAAATGGCTACTCTCCTTTCCTGGGTTTAGCTGGATTATATTCTCTGTGCGTAAATTACTCCCTTTGGAGAGAGAAATTAACCTAGATTTCCATATCAAAGCATTATGAATTGAACCATTTTCCCTGCCCTCCTGTTCTTGTGAAAAGAGAGAGTGGAGGGAATCTGCCGAAGTAGCCTGCAGTGATATGCAGGCCATACAGGGTTCCTTTCTTACAGGAGCAACACTGCAACAGTGAGAATCAGCAGCTTTCTACTGAAGCGAAGAATGAGATCACTGGGCTTTTTGTACAAGGTCAACTTCGAGGCAAGACACATCGTGTTTAAAATTCAGTCCTTTCCTCATCGAGCACTTGAAACACACTGTGCCAGCCAGGGAACCTGCTTGCCATTATGCAAAGCGGCGGTGGGCTTAAAGTAAATACGTAATCTTAATGACTGCTGAGATCTGTGGAGGTGGGAGTGAGGGAAGCCCAAGTCAAGTATGGAAGGGTCAGAGACACAGGGTGAATAATCCTGTGTGTCAACAAGACATAACTAGCTCTCTCTATCCCAATATGTAGCCATGTTTACAGTGAGAAGAATTCAAAAGCTTTCTGACATCTGACATTGTTGCCCTATCACAAAGTAAGGAAGAGACTCCAGAAAGAAACTCACAATGTTTTCCATGTGAAAAGGTATTTTTAAATACTTGTTTATATGAAGTATGAGTAAATAAAACCTGAATATAATTATGAGAGGTTTATGATACATCATCAAATGCTAATTAATATTAATACGGGAATTTTATCATATTTTTATAATATAGTATTTTACTAGATTTTAGACTAGATGTTATGCTATTTGTGCTATTAAAGAGTTTGCTTATTTGTCTTAAACACTGTGACCTATTTCATTGCCCCAGCTTATCTCAGATGCATAAATTTAAAACAAAAGGACAGCCATTAGATGACATGTCACACAATATAGGGGTCTTGTTCTGGCCTCATGCCTGCTGGCTGTGTCCTTTGCTTTGCCCACTTTGCTCTGTGAGACTGCCAGGACATTGAGCCTGACACATCAGAACTGCTGCTCTCTTGGTGCCCTCTTTCATTCGCACTATCACAGAGTCAAAGCCTGCAGAGACGAAGCTGTCCAGAGACTGAGCCCTGCTGGGTTTGACTGGGCCAAGATCCGATCAAGCCTTGAGGAGAGGGTCATCCTCTTCCCTGACTTCTACTTGCTATGATCTCTGAACCGATTCTAAAAAGGCCTCTGACTTGATTTGAACAGACAGTCCCCCTTGAAAGCTGCCTTTGGTTTGGCTTCTGTAGCCTGGAACTGGAAGAGCAGGGTCAGGCTACACACAGGCAGGAGAAAGCTAAAGCAAAGGCAGTGTGAGGGGGAAAAACAGAGCTGGTAGCCATGCTCCAGGTGCAGATGGCACACTGTTTTATGTGTGGCCTCAATGGATTATGTCAGCCAAGCTACTGGAGGCATATAATATGGAGAGATCACACAAAAACATTGTCAACCAAAATCCAAAGATTCATTAACAAAGGTCATTTCCATGACAGCAAATGCCTAATAGATGGCCAAGACACTTGAAGTCATCGTGAGAATAGAAGCAGGCTGAATAAGGAAGCCTTGAAATGTTAATAGAAATTATAATTTTGTTTTAAAACAAACACATTATTTGTACTGTAAATTATACAGCATTCATGCAGGATTTTGGTAACAGGCTGTCATTTACATGGGACTAAAGCATTTTATATCATATAACAATACTTTATCTAAATCCTCAACATAATAACATCTATAGTACATGTAAACCTTCTAAACAAACATGGTACTAACAGTATAAAATGAGTCAGGATATTTTATTCAACAGTCTAATTATTTGCCAAATAATATTTCTTATGTCCGCACATTGTGGTGATATGATAAAGGCAGACATTGCCTCTAAGGAGCCTGTGCTGCTGCAACCCTGAAAACCAATAATGGTCAAAGGTCAAAAAAGGGGAAGCAAAGATCCAAGTCCCATCCTATTGTGTGACATGTTTCCTTCGCCTGCTTGCCCCAAAGGCTTAGTGTCAGTGTTAACACTTCAAACACTCAATATCTTCACAAAACACAAAGGACACAACTGCTTGCCATCCACATAATTTCTTCCAGGAACAGAGATATGGATCCTTCCCAAAGGTCACTGCCAGCTGAAGTTTCAGTGATTAAACAAAGCTTTGGTGTTTGACTTTTTTGCTATAGCAAAAACTACTTTTAGGTGCAAATTGAGTAGTTTGCTATTCTGAAATAAAATTGACTCATATTTTATATGTCAACATTAAATTGTAATGGGTCGTCATTTCCGTTTGATAACAATTTTATAATTTAAAGGTGGATTGTTCAAATCAAAAGCAGAAAAATGTGTTTGGTCAGATAAAAGAACCCATCATCACCTGCACAGAGATGGCCTTTTTCACGCCATAATGCATATCAGAATAAATATAGTGTTATGGCTGCAACTCTGATGCAAGAAATTGTGTATACATACGCAGAGGGCAATTTGAGTGGGTGACTATAGCACCTCTACATATTTGTTTAGGTTTGTGCTTAGAGGTGGCAGCTTTGTTAGGAACATTCCTTGTCCTGCAAGTCATGAACGCTGTGCCTGAAAGCATTTAACAAAGCTACACTCAAGCTGAGGCTATTTCAACAGCATGCTCCTGATTCAGTCAAAAGGCAGCAATGTTACTAAACAATGGAGTCCACTGTCTACTCTGTTACACATTTATGAAATCATACGCCAGAACACAGAAAATGTTGTTGCTAATCTCACAAGACAAGCAGGCGGGGGTGATTGAAGAATCAATCTGGTTAGCTTCCTGTATTAGTCTGCTGCTGTTATACTCTTGGTGTAACTCAAAGGTATCTCCAGTTTCTTGGGAATGTGTTCCTGCTCCTGAGGTGGTGATAAAACACCTTATTTTATGGGTCACTGATTACTCACCGTACCCTGATGTCTGCACTAATACCAATCTTAGCAAACACAAAACTAGAGATCTCTCCATATTTACAATACACTTCAGTTGAATTTCTTTCCTATTTTCCTGTACCACAAGACACATATAAAAATAAAGAAAAATCCTCAAAAGTGCGGTGGATAAATATATAATTGTTTGTTCAAGTGTGTTTTGCACAGTATGAGACCTTCCGATTGCTGCACCAAGTAGAATGCACTGCAGGTAGTCTCTTGAGGGAAGGTCTCATTTTCTGCCTCCTGCCGTGAAATATTCAGTCCGGCCTGAAATAATATGGGACTCGTTTCAAGGCTTAGCACTTTTCAAATATGCTGGCAATAATGGACAGGGCATCAAATGAAGCACTGCCTCTCATAGCAAGGGGAGCAGAGGTTTTGAATCCACAGCCAGGGTTTCACATAATACCATTTACGGTTGAAGTGCTGTCTACATAGACTACAATACAGTATAGTGATTAGTTAGTGGTGAGATAAGCCTATGAATTCTTACCAGCACCTTTACTACAGTCGTACAAATTTACAAATTTATATCACAATATTATTTTTGAAATAACTAAATTTGGAGACTGTAGAATGCCAAATTAGATTTTCTTATTTCTCTCCTGCATTTTGCATATCATCATAATCTGAATTTCATTCAGCTTTAAAAAGAAAAAAGTAAAGAAAATCAAGGGTGCACCATAAATGCACAGAGATGGAGTGCAGGAGAATGTTATAGGGGGGTTTGGTAAAAGGATTCAAGGATTTAACAATCCCACATCCTCTCAGCCTGTCCTTCATCTCTAATAATCAAGCTTGGCCACAGAATATCCCTCTGGATGGGAAAAAAACATGTTGCCTGTCTGCCTCTCACTCATCTTTAGACTGCCAGTCTTGGGTCCCCCTCTTGAAGTCTTCTGTCACATTTATGGCTTCAAACACTAAGCACAGCCTTTTTTAAAAACTGACTGCCATGTCTTTAAAGCTGGATATCTTTTTTGTAGTGCATTAGCATGAGATGAAGGGCAGTATGTCTGATGCAAAGGAAGCCCTGAGGAGGCTGGACCACGAACACTATGAACTTGTTTGTTGCTGTACACCAAAGGCCACTGAAACAAGCTTACCGGTTTCAGCTCAGGTGAAGTGTATAATGTAAGCTCATAGTATTTTTTGTGCATTAATTTTCACTGTTACTACACCTAAAGACAAAACCAATGCTTGGATTTTATGACTCCTGCACTTAACTTTACCAACAGCAAACATACATTAGATGTAAACTTATCCAAACCTCTGTACATGCTCAGTTATCTATGTAATTAGCTGATGACATTTTTTGCCATTATCAGAATGTCAATAGTTATTTTAACAGGCTTTTAACAAAGCTCAGGATATTATGCCGGAAATGTATGTATCATATTAGCAATATGTAATTATTATCATTAAAAAAAGTTTTTCCTTTTAACATCTTTAAAAAAAAACAAGAGCCAAAAATAAGCAAAATTATTTAAATCTTGAAACCTAAAAAACTACGTTAATCTACCAACATATTTACACGGATCAAACAAAACAAAAACAGAAACATAATGTAGCCTACGTCATTTCATAACAGAATGTTAACTTATTTCTTCTCTAAACATTATTAGTTACGTAATTAATGTCACCTGAAAAAAGAAAGTTACGGTTAATTTGCATATTGTGTCAAATGAAAATATCTTTAATGCAAATTACACCTTTTATCCCAGGTATAATCTTTCCACCAAACCTTCAAAATGACTGACAGGGTGCCACTTTCCGCCTGACACTGCGTGAAAGAAAAAAAAAAGTCTGGACTTTTAGAAACTTGAAGAAGTGTGGTTACATGTCTTATATGCCCAGAAGGAAGGCTGCCGTGTGTAAGAGCTTTACAGTGCAGTGCAGCCCTTGAAAATTGAGCGTCCACTGAGCGGCGCCGCAGCCCACAACTTCTACCTCCAGCTGGCGTTTCCTCCCCGCACACAATACGCTGGAGGCCACCACACTGGCTCACTTCAGCGGGTTGTTGGGTTACAGTGACAAGGCCCCTGTCTGAACCGCGACTTTTTTTAGAAAGATAATATTACAGGTAGGTGCAAGCCACGGACCGTGTCACTATCGATAGACAAATTAAGCATTGAAAAACAAGACCGTGACCCAGAAATTCTCGCTTTAATCGGGTCACCGTGCTCGTTTTCAGCAGTGAGTGATAATGGCACCTCTCACTGTCCTTAGCATTTGAAGTCCCCTTACCACAACCTGCAGCTTGTGGGGCAGTGAAAATTGTCCAGCTGGACGCCTTGTAGCCTTTTTTCCCTCCTATTGGTGCTTTTGTATCTGTTTTGAGTCATGTACACTTGTCTGCTGATAACTTTTGACGTTTTTTTTTAAAAAAGAAAATCTAGTTCTAATGAGCTGCAGTGAGGGTTTGTATCAGCACAATATAACAGAGGATGTAGCTAAATATGTGTTGACTTTAATGCAAGTTAAATGAAACTGAGGCCACTTAAACAAATAACAATGGAATACATCTCTGAAAATGTTTAGCCTACTGTCTCAGCCTCACTACATGGTGAGCATGGTTTACCTTTACTTACCTAAAAAATAAACTGCAAAATTGATGTCATTCTAACCTCTCTTGTTAACTTTGCTATGCGCTCGAGGACTGCACTGATCTAGTGAAAAGATGCAGTGAAAGAAGGGTAAATCTCTTATACTTTCTGTGATTTCTTTATGTTGCACATGGGAAACAGCCTGAATAGTCTGAGTAGGCTTGTTAGTTGTGGACAGAAATACTGAGATGCATGCTGAAATTTCTCTGCAATAGCTGGAACACACAGTCTTTTTGCTCCTACAGGGTTTTGTTCGGGGTTCCACTGAGAAAGCCCAATGCAAAGTGGGCCTTCAGCCAACTGGGATGGATTGTAGGGTGGAACCTAAACAGATGGGAAATGGTATAAAGGTGAATACAAGGTCAATCTGAGCTTCAGTGATAAAGCTGTGGGCATTGCTCATAGCAGTGTTTTAAAAGTTGACTTAAGAAAACAGATTGTGTGGTCAGAATAAACTCTTAAGACCATATTGGACCATTTTTTCTCAGGCTTCTTTTGTCTAGATTGCCACAGGCGGAAGCAGCAGACACCAAATGGTCAAAAAATTGTTATCATTATGTTTGTCTGGAAATCAGCAGAGTGAGGGGTGTTGATTTCCAGTGGGTGGGTGTTTTCTTTGTCCCCTTTTTGTTCTAACCCAGATTTTCATGTTTAACAGGCTCACAGCTGATCCATCTCCCAGTACACAATTGAGATGGAGGAGGTTAAAACACTCTGAACGCATGGGACCATATTGCAGGTAATTAATATGTTAGCTCAATGATGAACTTGGTCAATACATCTATCACCACACTTACTTGTAACTGGAGTAGCTCATGTGGGATGCTGCATAGAGTATAAACTGAGAGTACATTTGTCCATTAGTAAACACTTCATAGTGTGTGTTGTGATTGGGGAGGTAGTGGGGCTCCTCTCTGTCCAGTTGCAGTCATTTTCGCCCGTCACCTCCTCATCGCTATAAAAACACTTGCTGTGGTTTGGTAGATTAACAGAGAGCCCCCTAATGGAGTAATTACACCGAGCCAAACATCTATTTTTCACCTGTGCTCTGCCATTATTCTCTGTCCCCTATCCACTCCATTGGAAGTCACTTACTCTCCTTACAATGAGTTATCATTGACTGCCATTTAGACGTTCTGGAGCAATTTGTCTTACTGAGGCCATGCTGGCCTCATTGCAAAGAACAATCTTTCTCCCTCCAATATATAAAACATTCATGGGGAAAAGGACGAGAAAATGCCCCACAAACAGATAGTAGAGAGTGGCTAATAGATACTATAAAGGTGACAGACAAGGAAAATAATGTAGGAGATTACTAGTGCAGGAACAAGCCTGCACAACCAATACAAAAGCTTCAGGGACTGTACCGCTGGGAAAAAAAAAACAACAGACAAATGTGTTAAATGGATAGTATGGCAGCTATTGCTGGTGGTAATTGCTGTTGTTGCAAACAAACTATAAGTCTCTATTTAAATTTAAATTGCAATTATTTTGAATTGACATTGCAATTTATTCATATCTTTTCATTTATTGTCACATTTAGTGAATGTTTAATAAATTATATTACTGAATTAATTCATTGTTGCTGTATTATAATATTTATTGTAGAATTTTTAGATTTCAGTTGTTATAGTTNCTATTGTAATATTTATTGTAGAATTTTTAGATTTCAGTTGTTATAGTTAAGCTTCTCTTGCTTATTCTGACTTGTTCCCCTTTGACTGCATGCTTTTTATTGATTGACTTTAAGGACCTTGATTCTCCACCCCCGGTTTCTGGAGCTGTAGATCATTTGTTCTTATGTATTATGTAAAAAAGAAAACCTCTTTCATCTTTTGACCTATTGGTCACCAAGTCACAGTGGGAATAATAAAGAAAATGTCATTGATGTTCAAAGGTGTACAAANGTATGTAAAAAGAAAACCTCTTTCATCTTATGACCTATTGGTCACCAAGTCACAGTGGGAATAATAAAGAAAATGTCATTGATGTTCAAAGGTGTACAAACTTTAGATTTCTTCATTTGTGGGTGCAAATAATTTTTTTCTTTAGTCTTTATTACCCTTGTTTGAACAGTATTGTGCATGACACCTCTCATACACAATAGTATGGTCGTTAATGAATTATTCAATTATAAATCCAGCCCTCCTAAAGGCAGACCTTAATTTGAGACTGTGCATAGTCCAACACAAATCCTGTTCAGTCTCACCAAAAAGGGTTAACGATATTCCTAAGTCAGTGTTTCATTAGATTAGTCTCTCTCACTGACAAATAACCATTATTCTTTTTCTTGGACTGATAATCGGGACAACTTAAACATTTCTTACTAGCACAAGTGAAACCATTAATCCTCAGTGATGCTACCGATAAGTGGTGACTTTGGAGTAATGGCCCTGTCACCTTTTTAAAAAAGCCAGAAAATTTGAACAATTAAAAAAGACTTTCATTATATTTTTTGCATCCCATCTATTTGTGTCATCAGGAGGGATCTGTCTGTTTTAATAGACTGAAAAATGTAAGGAGTTTTTATTGATTAGAAATATAAAGGAAGGTGTCCACACTGAAAATGGTCAATGAATAAAAAAGGAAAAATGTTACATATGTTTGATACCTGTCAATTTTATTTTAATATAGCTTTTTTGACTATGCTTTCATTGGATATCAATCCTCAGTGAGGAATTTTACAGAGAAGGCCATAAACTTTTACGGTAGAATGCAGGATGTTGGAGTCATATTATTTATCCCTGTCAAATTATGTATGTTTTGTGCTATTGGTAAACTTTTGGTAAACTGGATCATGTCCTATTTCAATTGCATTCATATAAATATTAAATGAAAGTACATTTTCCTCCCCACAGAGTTATTGTTGTTGGGAAGAAATTATGGCATCATGCATGTTGGTGTTTGGGTTACATTTTCCCCACGTCTAAAGATGCTTGATGACTACAGTAAGAGGAATTAAAGGTAAGTGTTGAAACACATGGAATCTCCAGTTGATAAATGCTGTATGCATGCAGTTNCCCCACGTCTAAAGATGCTTGATGACTACAGTAAGAGGAATTAAAGGTAAGTGTTGAACCACATGGAATCTCCAGTTGATAAATGCTGTATGCATGCAGTTATGTGCCAGAAAAGTGGCACTATAAATATAAAGTCTGTTTTCCTCATATAACTGTGCAGAAGTCAAGGAAGGCATGGATTCATTTATCCAGATGAGGATGTTATTCTCCTGCACAAAGGAGGGATGGTATTACAGCTATGGCTCTTACTCTGCATTGTTGTTGTGCCACATCCTGCACATTTATGTCCTTTAGTTGTAGCTGCAGACAGTGTAACTGAACTCCAACATGTGTGTTGTTATGGTACACCAGTCACATTGTATGACTTGCCGTGCACCTTCTGAATACTTTTAACTGGAAACATGATCATAACTGTTTAAATATGAGCTTGCCGTCAGTGCCACATGGAAATATTCAAAGACCTTGCACAGGCTAATTGAAATTCTCCAATTTAATCGTCTTCTCCATCATATTTTCCATTTGTCATTATGGCTGTCTCCAGCACTAATCAGTTGTTGATGTAGCTGCCTAGAGGTGTTACACTATAACTGGCAGGATAATGATAAACATGCATAATTGAGTTTTTGATTGATTATGATTTTAGATTATTTGCTCATTTTCATTTAACAACTTCAGGTATCTTGACATAAAAAAGAGTTTTATTAATCGCACTGTACATTTGGTTAGGTTATATTGTTAGCTACCAATTTAGTAATAATAACTTTGAACACAGTGTGTCTCTGCTTCTTTTGGACTTAATGGATTTATCATTAGAGTGAGATGAAAACATGCCCACTTAATTGCTCAAGGCTGCTCAAGATGGGAAAATCTTTTCAAGTTTGAGTATGAATCATCTTTATTCTTGTTTGTATCATCAAGCTCACCAACTAAAACAGGACTCGTTCAGAGAGTCAGAAATAATTAGCTGGTTGAAATATTTCTAGAGCTAGTAGATAACTACTTTTAAAAAAAGTTTTCACTACATAATTGAATTTTAGAACATAGTTTAAAAAGGGATTATCCTTCTAACTGAAGTTGAAATGTATAACTAGAGGCTACCCTGAGCATCTTTTTTGGCTAAACAAAGTTTTGGTTTTGGAATGTTCAGATTAGTGTTAGCGCCTATTAATACTAAGGCCCCTCTGGCTTAGCCAAGTAGACATGCTTTGGAAAATGATTGTCTTGAATGTTGGACATTGTTTGGAGCCCTCAATATTATCTGAATAAAACAGTGTTTACCTGTTCCTTAGGTTCTTACTTTAAAAAGAAATAAAATTGCTACTGAACATAAAGCATACTGGGTCATTTCATATGCCAAACTCACGATTCTTTGGCAGCAACACAGTCCAAAGCACTTGATACTTAGTATTTCTATGGCCATAGCTCTGTTTTCATCAAAGGGGTTCAGGGGCCTAAGTTTCAAATCCCCCAAAGCCCATTTTGGCTACTCTTTGTTTAGCCCATTGGCATTCTGACCCCATGCTTCTCAGACTTTGAACTCAAAGCTTGCAAAAGCTGTATCGCTTCTTTAAACACATTATCAGTTGGCTAGGTTTTAAGAATATCACTAATCATCTTAAGGTTTTAGTCAGTGTGGCAGTATCATTAAAGCCTCTAGTCCATTTTCTGGCATGGACAGTAAGAAATTCTCTGTGAAATATACAATAACTTAATGGCAGCAAGTGGTTTGTAAGTGTATGCATTTAAGATTAGCAGCTTAAATCACAGCAATCATTCACAGTAAGTCAAACGGTTGATTTTATTATTA
Source organism: Rastrelliger brachysoma (assembly GCA_024605115.1). Lineage (NCBI taxonomy): Eukaryota > Metazoa > Chordata > Actinopteri > Scombriformes > Scombridae > Rastrelliger > Rastrelliger brachysoma. The sequence goes on from JANJYP010035067.1 coordinate 14,329, forward strand.
TTATTTTTACATTTACAACATATCTTTGGAATAAAGCCAGAATGCAGTGGATGGGTGCAGTTTTGTTGAGATTATACCACTTGAAACAAATGTGTCATCTCTAATGTGATATCTATTGGGATGTGGCATGAATGCTTGTAGGGTGCTCCGTGTAGCATCATAATGGATGATGCAGTGTGTTATTTACTTAATATAGCCATGAAAAAGATGAGCCAGCAACCATCAAAGTAAAGTAATGGACTTGCAGCCCTCAACCCAAATATAAGATGCATTCATTTATTTTGTTTTTCTTTATTTCATCTTCTATTTTCAAAATGAAAAAATGAAACCCACTGAAACTAGTCTTTCAAAAATCGTTTTGCTAACAACAGCACATAACTTTATTTCAAGCTTACTTTGTATGCCAACTTAAAACTTCTTCCCACATGTTAGACATGAAGTTTTATGTCATCTGTTAATATTCCACTAATTAATAATTAATGTATGACTGACAATAAATTGGAATTATACAAGAAATGTGTACATGCAAATATGAAGCAATTAGATTTCAGCAGAACCTCTTGGTTTGTGAGACATCTGTAGCAAATCCTAAGCAACATTTAAACCAGTTTTCTTTTTACAGAGCTAACATTATTTTCTACATTTCTAGTTTACTGTTTATCGAAATGGGAGCAGTAGATGTTTTTTGTCTTAGTGCCAGTAGCAGTGTATGAAATATATAAATTCCTATCTATTTGTCTATCTATATCTATCTATCTACAATTTATTTATGTAGAAAATATAAATTATAGTGTTTTAGTAATAAAAGCTATCAGTTAAGTTCCTGAACAGATTGAACACCATGAATAAACAATTGTCCATGTGTCAGGTGTATCTGCTTTATGCTATTGAACATAAAACTTATGTGTAGTGCAGCATGTAGCTGTTAATGGTACTAATGATGAATGCATACAGCAAACTTTTAACACAGTAGACTAGAATTTATGAGACAATGTCTTGTGATCACAGAGGCACATCTCATTGTGCACTGTCTTGAAAATGAGTGTGTGTATACATGATTGCATGCAAGTCTTTTTGTGCCCCTTAAGTCCTCTTAAACCTCTTCAATCTCATCAGCCCTCGTGATTAAAGATTTGGCACCTTGAATCACATTGTCTTCATCTGGAAATATTTCAACTGCATTTCTGCCACTCTAAAGGAGATGAAGATAAAGGAGAAGAAGGTAAAAACACACCCTGTTGTGTGAATCCTAGAGAAGGCCTTGAACCCTGCCATTCATCCCTTTCACTTCATCAGCTGAGTCTAATTGCCAGAGAGGACAGAATACCCAGGGCCCAATTGTTCCTTATCCTCTTTGGAGCCTCTGAGGCATGAAAAGCGAAAGGCCTGCTTTTGATCTTTTTTTTTGTTAGTTTTTTTTTTCTTTTTTTTCTCTGTCATCCCCTACTATCCTTTCCCTTAGAGTGAGACACTCTTTTCATACTATGCCCCCTTCTTCATCCACGTAAAATAATTATCAAGCTCTGCTTCATCAAATAATGGTGGATATTGGAGGTCATGATGGGGAGGGCCAGAGGTCTGCAGGGATGGCTCAAGGATATGGTGGAGCTCCCAACTCATCTTAGAGGCATGCTCCTTAGCTGTGGCTACCTTTATATACCTTGACCCCAGTTTTCGTTTGTCTGTCCTAATGAGACCCTCTCATGCAGCCAATGCAATAGAGGTCTTGCAATGACAGGGTTGGGAGGCCAAAGTACAATGAGACACAGGGCTGTGCTCAGACAAGGGCGCATCTGTGCTATCTTATTAGGAGCTCAACGTCCCATAGGCGCTGAAAGCAAATCTATTGACACCTACTTGTCCTTTGTGGTCAACACTTTTCTGTTAGGATGCAGGCACTCCCGATTTCTTGTTAAAAGTAATTCTTGGCAGAGTATTTAGCGAAGCAAAGTGCTTAACTTGGTCTGGGCGGTAATGTGTCATACAGATGAAGAATGCAGTTTTGAAATGATGAAAAACTCTTTGGAACTAGAGAAATGACTGAGAGAGAAGTGATGTCAAAGACCCAATTTGTAAAAAGCAACATATTTAAAGAATAAAGGGCACCAAAGTCTTTCTGAATGCTTACTTTAACACTTGATTTTTTTGTAGAAACATAACATTTTATATGCGAATAGCATGCTGCTAGCTATTGTTAATCATCTTTTAAATAAAATGTTTTATTCAGAACAGTTTTTGTTGCTGTTTTTGTTGCATTTAGTTACAAACTTGGCAATTATCCATGCTCAAAGATTTCTCAAAAATCTGAAGACTAAAATGCCTGTTAAAACCCCTGCTGATGCAAAAAAGAAAGAGTTAGGAACAGTGAGACTCAAGATCGCTAAACTAACTACCTATCTAACTTACTAACAAAAGGGACAGCAGGATATACTATAAGTGGAGCAAATTGACAAACAAAAACACAACTAGGCAAACAAAAACCTTTAAGCAATCATGTTAAGCACGCCTAACATCTGAGCACTGTGTGAGAACAAAGCAGGGCTCCTGTCAGTGCATCGATCCACTCCTGAAGGCACACACATCCATAGCTCTCTGATTGTTCCCTGCCTCTCGCACCTCTCTCCCTCGCGCCTCTAACTCTTCTCTGGCTCCTTTCTGAGAATGTGCTTATTGATCTGGCCTACTTCGTTGGAGTTAACTCACTGATAAAACCTGACCAAGGGCTTCCAATGGCCTGAAAGAGTTTGGAGGGGTGTGGAGAAGTAAAGATTATAAGAAAGAAACTGGTCACAATATTTACAAAACTGTTCTGTCATAACATTAAGGTTATCAGCTGTTAAGTCTGTTAAGTCTTGCCACTGAATTATGCTTTCACCATAGGCAGCTTTGCAAAAAGATATAATTAGAAAAGATAGTGGCTTGACACAAAATATTAACCCTTATCTGATTTGAATCACAGTATCCTACAGCTGTATAGATCGTTGTAACCAACCTCCTGGTTAGTGTTGTGGTTGTGGGACTTGAATATAAAAGAATAAAAATATGTCTTACACTACAGTTCATATCATACACAAATTTGATATTTGGAAGTGTAGATCATAGAGCATTTTCCTTTTGTTCACTCATTTGCTGTTTATATCTCCGTAAATGGAAATCATAAAAAGATAGATTTTTGACTTTTTTTAAAGAATACATTCAGATATGGGTCTAATATTCCCTAGCTTCATTTTAATAATTTTTATACTATATACTAAGTGAGTCTTAAAAAGCTTCAAGTTGTTCCTCTCAAATTTATTATGTATCTTTTGGTTAAGATTCCACTGAAATGACTTTTACTGTATATTGAAAAGTATACAAGGATTGCAGTGATATACAGGTATACAGGTGACTAAATGACCAAGGTCACTTGGTCATTTAGTCACCTTTGAACTGATTTTTACATATTACACTGCATTTACAGTTGTACTTCTTCACCTAAAGCAGCTGAAGTTGAAAACTACAGCATTTACAATATGAGGCAAACATAATATTATTGTTAGTTTATGCATTTATTGACTAAACTGTTAAAATACCAGTGGCGTATATACATTTGTGGAAAATTTCACTTTTGGGCAAGGTCATGCACATGTTAGCATCTAGGGTGAAAAATCAAACTTCACCCAGCTCTACAAAACACATCCAAGTATGATCACTAATCAGTTGAAGTTCCCAAAACAAGTTGTATTTGTTTCTATGTGCTCCAGATGATGGTGATAATAGGCACATTAACTTATTACATTCATAATGATGTTTACACACTTTGCAGCTTTATAGCAACTCAGTTAACACTCAGTTATTCAGTTAATACCTTTAACTGTATCATTTGTTAATCTATGAATCTGTGATGTAAACTATTGGGTAAAATAATAAAATAATTGTTTTTTTTTT
>JANJYP010035086.1:0-27549 GCA_024605115.1 Rastrelliger brachysoma
CTTCCAACAGTGTAGCCAATTCAGCAAAATAGCAAATGCTTTGAATTCTGCAGAGTATCACTTAAAATAATCTTCTCACAGGTTTGTCTATTTTGTCCACTGAATGCATTATCCATTCAGTGGAATGCATTATCCTTTCAGTTACCATTATTGCAACATAACATAACTGAGATTTCAACCAAACAGTGCTGGGATTTTACAGTCCTGTATTTTCTACTTCAAAAATTAGAAAAGATGAGGCCTCGAAATCAGAGAGGACTGCAAGCTAAAAATGTCTTTGAAGAGTGCATTTAGTATACTGCCTCTGTAAATATTATTACTAACTCATATTATATTTGAATCACTAATTTTCCCATAATTAGGATTTCTGGTCACTTTTTAGTGTAAAATATAAAAACATTTCAATTACAATGACAAAGTTTCATCTTTATGTCTTCATCTGGTAATACCTGATGCTTGAACACTGTAATTATACTCAATAAATACCCTTTCTGGGAGCATGTATTCGGTATGTGTATGTCTTTTTGTTTTTGATATGTTTTTGCCTTAAATTTACACACTTGATAAGATTTTGGGTTGTGCATATACTGCTGGAATTCAGACACTTTACAATATCCTGAAATCCAGGTACCTACACCACACAAATAAAGTCCTAAAATATTGTTGAACCAATGCCTGAATGTCAAGATGAACATGATAAACGTTATGTATTTTTGACAGATACCTGTACTTCTAGAAACATTCACAGCATTTGATGTCACACTGATGGCACACTTATTGTTGTTGAATGACACTTGTGTGAATGACACAAGTATCTTTAATCCTGCAGTTTGGCCTTGACACCAACAGCTTATTCTTCTCTCCTTTTACAGCATACCTGGTACTATAATCCCATTTTCCTCTTCTGCACCCACAGTTGTCACTGATTTATTATATAAGGACACCAGAGATCTTTCAACACTGCAATACACTGTCACCACAAACTATAATGAAATATATTTGGTGTATGCAGCCTTGCTCTATCTTTCAGCACCAAATGGTTGACTAAAACTCTCCCTTTCTGTCTCCTCAAACCATAACGAACCTTTAAGACCAGTTCACTGCTTGTACAGAGTGTACCTGCTTCCTGGGCCTTCTGAGTCATTTAATTTATGTTCACTGATTAAATGTGGCTGCAGATAAAGGCTTTGTGCTAAATAACAAAAATGAAATGTAAAAGGGGTTATTAGGAGAGGGGTCGAAAGAAAAGCACCAGTGAGTGCAGTGTCATTACACAGAGGTATATTTAATGGATCTGGTAATAGAAGCACATTTTACAGAGCAACTCAAGCATATTGGGAAAAATCAAGGAGCAGGCCTGTTCTAGAAATAACCAACTGAACAATACTGTTCAGTGGTGTTTAAAAATTCTGTAACAGATATCAGACACAATTTGATTACTTATTACTTTTGCTTGCATTGATTGTGCAAAGGCAGCAAAACACTAACTCATAAATGAGGAACAAGGACCTTGGAGATCTGGGTTTATCTGGGTAATAAAGTAGCATCTTGTGTCTGTGTTTAGTCATAAATGATAAATGTTTAAAATAGTGTATCAGTAGTGAATGGTCTTTCTTTAGCGAGTTTAATGTAAGCATTTCTACAACTTTATGTCCTATGTTAAATTACAATAGCCACAACTTTACCATAAAACCAGTTTACATTAGAATAAAGGTTTAGATTTGATTGATCACTAGTGACAGTAATAATGAACCAAAATAAAAATGGATTTCAGTGCTCCAACACAGAGCGAAAACTACACTTGTTATTGGAAACTGGTAAGGTGTCATTTAACACCTCTTTCTGTTTATCACAGCTGGAAAATGCACTACTGTAAAAGACTAAAGACTAAACTGGCATGGTGCCAATGCATGCTAACTGTTTACAGAATCCAAATGGAAAGGCAGAATTCAGTTACTATGCATAATACATTTTAACTTGAACAGTCTTAGATTACACTGTTTTTGCTACAACTGAAACATTTATCACTATAAACCTACTGTCTGTCATTGTGTCTTTTAGAGGTTTTATATTCTTTCATTTGTCTTTTAATGTCTTAGTATTTTAAATACATTATGTAAACCACTTTGAATGGCTATGTGAAATGAGATTGTGTGTGTTACATAATCTATCAACAATTTAACAGAGAAAAGAAAATCCTTGTGTACTTTCAGATCTCATGCCTTTAAACTCTGCCTACTTTATATGTAGGGTTTAGAATGCACTGCAAAAAAACAATAACAAATGCTCCAGGAAAAAAATAAACCTATGGAAAATACAGATGTCACATATAGATACTCTCTAACTGTTGTCTCTTAATTTAAAGGGAACACTTGATGACTCAGTGATGTGTCATTACACTGAAAAAAAACAACCAGCTGGTGAACATTTAAAACCTTTCTTTAATGCAGCATTGACAGGATGAGTCTTTATACTTAATATGGCAAGAGGAACCTCAGCATCTGTGATAGGAAATGCAATATTCATTGTCTAAATACGCCACAGTAGTTATTAGCATCAGGAGTAAGAGATGTTGAAAAAGATATGCTATTGTCTTTTACAGCTTTCTGCAGGTGAGCACAGTGCTGGAGCACTCTAGATAAGACAGTCCAAGGTTGGGGGAGACAGTGGGGTGGGGGAGAGTGAGAACAACCACCTATTTTTCAATGTCCGCATAGCCGCTAGGTTGGCAAGAAGCATGCGCTGTAGCTATGCATTACAAATGACACTCAGTGGGAGCTTCCTGATAAGTGCAATCTCTCTTGTTCTCCCCTCCAGGACTCCACAAAGCTCATTCATATTGAGTATCCTCTTTGACATGGTTGCCAAAACCTGTCTCATGGAGAATGTGAGTCTCATAATTTAGCTTATATATGTTAATTCATATGTAACTTTCTGGTATGGTTTGGTTTGAATACTCTGTGATACAGTGTACTTATACAGTACAGACTCAATCAAATGTCCATGGTTTTCTTCAGTTAAAATTTCACATGTATTTGTATTGATGGATGAAGCTGGATGAATGATGAACCATAACAACTTCATGACAAAAGACCTGAAGAAGCAATATGAAATGGCTTGTATTCACATAAAACATTGAACCAAGGCAGTTCTTCTCAACAAAGGTTCAAGTGTATATTGAAAAGAATTTAATTGTGAGAGGAAAAGAATAAGAACAAATGTTCATGTTTTCTTTCACTGCAACCATAGTTGAATGTTACACATCTCAGCCACACTGCTGTTTTGAACTGCACTTCAGCTCCACAGTCAACAAAAACCTTCTAGCCTTAATTAAATCTCTTCACAAACAGAAAAGAATGTGTCAAATATAAAATAAATGTGTGTAGGACTGTGAGTATACGTGAAGTTGTTTCACTTTGCAGTGGTGTGACACTGTTGCCATCACAACCTCAGGATGTCTCAGGGTCAGATGTTTACCACCTCTCTGCTGTTAGCTCAGTCATCAAGACCACCTGTTCCTCACTGGCTGACAGAACTAACAGATTTTCTTTTCCAAGATGACAATTACCACTGAGGTCTGACATGCAGTACAGCTGCTGAACGGAGATTTACACACTTTGGAGATGATTTCTTTCAGTTACGATAATGATACCATTGCACACACCAAAGTTGTTGCTTTGATCAGAGAAAACTGAACATCTTAACAAAACAGGCAAGAAACATGAGTGGTCAAATGATCAAATGAGTTGTAAACAAGCTAACAGTAACAGCAACATGACCTAAACCATTGCATTTAGATCTATAAATGTCTATATCTGAAAAAGCAATAGTGAGCACAACTAGTATTAAAGTATGTAATAATCATTCACTGAAAATGCTGTTCTACCTTGCGTGGTTACAAATACAGTATACGTGGTATGTATCAGTGTGTAGGTATATTTAGGGAATGTACATTGTCAATAGGGGAAGTGGATGACCAGTTGACAACTAATTTTGTTCTCCTCCTGAGTTCTTTTCACCAATGTCACCACACACTCAGAACTCAATATGATGATATACAAACCTACAAAGTTTAAACATATATTACAATACATCTGAATAACTCCTTCACTAAATTAGTTACATGCTGAAATAACCTGATGAGGCACCAGCACATCTTAAAAAATACTCAATTCCATGTTCTTCTGCAGCATTACAAGAATAAACATATAAATCATACTAATCACAATATTGTTATTAAGGAAATACACAACGATAAAAGAAATAAAGAGAACAAACACATCAATGAATATGTTTGTATTGTAGCATTTAGTAAGAATTTACAGGAAAGAAAATCTATGAAACTGAATGTTAAGATAGAACATTGTCTCCAGCCTTTATTGACTGGAACATTAACAGTTTTGCTTGTATAACCATTAGCTTGTTGTTTGCATTTCTTGCTTCTAATAGCCAGAAGTATACAAAACTGTGAGCAGGGAGTTTGTTTACAGGTTTAACGCGTTTCTCTGCCTCAAGTCTTATGCAACTGCGAAGTGCCACAGGGATTAAACTGAGGCTAATGACGGCTGATCTTTGTCTCTGACTCGATCAGCGAAGAAATATGTGCATTCATTGAAGTCCCCCTCCTTCATCTCTGCCTCCATTCCGTCCCAATTCTCTGAGCGAGCTTGCCTCTAGTTATTATGATTCATCGAAACAGTAAATAAAAGCTCCATCCTTGGCCACTGATGTAAATGACTGCTTAAATGTGGCCATTTGCATAATAGTGGCCATGCATCAGCTGACATGCAGTTGGTACCAGTGAATTATTTGATAAGTGCCATTTCCTATTTGTATGATTCAAGCAAAATGGCCGAAGCCATTTCACTAAATAATCCTCAGCCTTTGTGTGTCAGCTTTAGTATGGTGGAAATTGTTCCAAAATATCAGCACTTCTGTAAGGATGCATAATCTGCCATCCTTTCCTCTGAAAACATTTCAGTTTGTCTCTCAGAATTTATGAAGCTACCTTCCTGCTGTGTTAGACCCAAAGATTTTACCATTTGTCTTAAAATCATTACTTTTTTTCTGGGTCCACAAAGACTATTCAGTGCTTGTAATCAGTCGTCATTCATCAAGATACTCTCTGGAGCTGGCTCGTGCTGATTCTACATCAATATGAGGATTTATCTGTCTCTGTTTCTGCAACTCTCAAAGTCTACCACAGACTCTTCAATCCTGCTTTTTTCCAGATGCTCCTCTTCCAGGTCTACAAAAACAGCAGGACTCACAAACCAAAGTCACAAAAGGTCCAACAATCTGTCTGAGACTCTAGTGGCCACAAGGCAGCTGAAATTGGACTTGGCTGGAACGGGATTGGAGGTCAGAAATTGAGAGAGAATGACAGTAAAGTGTCTAGAGGGGGGAAATTTTTTAGATTGGTTCTCCCTTTTTAGAGTGAGGGGAAGGAAGGACAGGGTGGGGTTCAATTTTTGCCTGTTACTGGAGACAAAAATCAATTAACAGGCCTATTGTTCTCACAGAATTCTAATTCAGCCAGCTCACACTGTGAGGACATAAAGGCACACAGTATGGAACAGATAATGGCAATAAAATAGCTGTACACTGCACACACGATAATGTGGGTGCACATACTATATGTGAACTGCTTAACAATTAATACATAATGAAGAAGGTACACAAACTCCTCTAAACCCTAATATACTTTGACATAGTAACTATGTAGTTTTGACACATTATGCATATGTACTTCTTTAATTACTGCAATATAATATTCCATCTGGTGAAATGAGACATAATTAGATGGCAGCCCAAGTCTACCTATAGTGCAACATAATGGATTCCTCTTAAACATATTTCCTCACAAAAAACGGTGTAAAGAGAAACTCTAGTTGGGTTCCAACATGATTTCTCCAGCAAAGATAAATGGGTCCATATATAGTAAAATATTATCCAAAGTCTGAATGCAGAGCATATCACCACAGTTGTGCAGGACAATGGAACAACCCAAATCAGGAATGTGTTAAATAAAAAAGGGAATGAAAGAGCAGTCGGGGTCAAGAATGCAAGTCGCAAGTGCTTTCATGACGGGAGGCAACAGCCCACATCCTCTTATTTGTTTTGGACTTGGCAAGTCAGCCGTGGCACTGCTTGAATAATTACATTCAAGCAGATTCTCTGTAAAACCATTCATTGATGCCCCGCTGGGCTAAAAGCTTAACCCTTCATTGCACTCCTTTCAATAGACAATACCTAAAATGAATTTTAAAAAAATGGATTTTAAGGTTAATGTGATAAAGATTTTTTTCCAGCAGAATTATTATTTTGTAACCATGGAATGAAAATAAAGGTGATAACAATAAAACGTATTGTAAACTCAGTGCACAGTGCAGCAGTAGTGCTTCTCAAACATTTTTTTGCCAACTTAAAGTTAGTGCAATATCACATAATTAGATATATTATTATTAATTAAATCTGCCTTCACAGAGAAATTGTTCATATCAGGCTAGAGTGCACATTGTGTCAGTTCATCTGTGACAGAGTATAGTTTGCTAGCAGGAGGATAACAGGTAACACCGCCATCACACCATGATGTAAGCTCTGAAACACAGTGACACCTCTACATAACATTATCTGTTTACTTTTCAGCTGACTGCTACTACTTTATGGTACTGTTTGTGTTTTAATGTTACTTTATGTCTTTCATGGATGTATGTTTTTATGTTATTTGTGAGCCCTAAACCCAAGACAAATTTCTATGATATTGTGACAATAACATTTATTGAATCTTGAATACTGCAAAGTTACTTTCAAAATAGTCTTAAAATTCAACATCAGAGGAAATTGTGAATTGTGATCATGACTAAAAAAAAAATCACGATATTTTTCCCACAACATCCACCTCTACTTCCATCTCCAAAATCTGTACACCTGCCTCATTACAGAAATAAAAATAAAAGAACTGTAATATATATTATATACTGTATATGTATATAGTAATTATAAAACTTGTTTGTTATTCTTACTAAAGATAACAATTACTTATAATTAATTTTAATTTTATTCAATTGTAAAGGAATTGGTTTTTTTTTAACTCCTTACATGAAGATCTACTATACATCTCAAGTTGCGGTCCCTCAGTTTGAGCTGATTTCTAGACTCATTCTGCTTCTTGTTGGCTCTACAGTATTTGCTACATAGCAAAGAACAGCTGAGCCAGTGCTTCACCAGCTAGGATCCTATAAAAATCCACGAGGATCAGCAGCGTTATTCCATAGAAAACTACATGTAAGAAAGCCTTCAGGCTTAATGCACCCCCTCCGACATGGCTCCATTTCCTTGTAATGATTATGTCTCAGGAGGCACAAGAACTTCATGGCCTTATGCACTATCTGCAGTATTAGAAAATTGACAGAGAGATATTGAAAATTCCATGTAGTCTATGGTTTTAAAGCCACATTTATAGAATCATACTGTATTTCAAAAACCTTCATTTGCAGACAAAGTTGCAATAGTGAAAAAGAATCATTCTACATAGACACATTCAAATTGTTATGTCCACAACCAACACCATACTGAATGCATAATGCATTACTGACTAATGTTTGCCCTTTGCAGATACATATTCGTAATCTTAAGAAAAACTCTTTTAGAAATAATGTTAGAGCATGCTTTCTAACTTTTCTACTTTTTTTTACATAATTAGACATTCTGGACACTAGCACTAGTGGCTTTCTATGTTTAGCTAGTTTACTGCATGTCATGTATCCATTAAAATTTACTTAATTATTTTGAAAACCATGCTGCCTTGTTTCTATTGTTTTGTGGATTTCCATTCCTTTATGTACCATATGAAAATTAGACAATTGACACACTTTTCAAGCTTACTTGGGCTATGTGCAGTTTAGAATAAATTGTAATATGGAACACACTGGGATGGTCCTTTTAGGTTAGTTATGACTACTTTCCTGTCAGGTGACTAATTTACTGTAATATTAGAAAGTGTGATTGTTAAAAGGAACAAATGAGATGTTAAAAATCTGTTTAATGCGCCAGTTTCACTTGCTGGTTCTTATGAAAGTGAATGTACGTGAACACATTTTCACATGAGACCCTGTACACATCATTCTGGACAGATTGCCAAAATCTATTTTATAGCACCACTCATCTCGAACAAAATGCTGGAGTCATTAATAAATGTCAGTGTAAGCGTGTGTGTGTCTCTCTGTTTCACACATACACGCACATGTCTTTATGGACCATTGATAGCAAATTCATCAGTGGCTCATGACAGTAGTAACGCCTAAGCTCTGACTAATGAAGGCAGCCTTCAGTGTCTGCTCAGTCTGAGAGTGCTTTGCTCTGGATTAGCTAGTCAATTCTCATGAGCAGAACAATCTCCCTGCGTCGCCTGAGGAGATGAAAGGGTCACGCCTGATGAAAAGTGGAAAAAAGGGGGAAAAAACACACCTTGCCTTAGGGCACTCCATCATAGATATCAGACTCTAATATTCTGTATTAATGGAGACAGTGATGAAGAGAGATTGGTTTTCAGGATAGCACATAAAGGAATGGATTGCTATTTATTGATGAGCACAGCAATGAGGAGGGCAGCCTCAAGTTGCCATGGTCTGTAGCCTCATATGAGCTCATGATTGCTCTGAGGATTACAGAGAAACTAGTTATCTCCTAACAGTGAATGTACTGTATGATTTAGCCTATAAAATTTCATAAACTGGCCCTTTCAAATTACCTTCATTTTGCTTTATATGCAGTTTAAAAAAAACCCAAATACCTGATTAACAATCATTATAAAACAGGTAAGAGTAGCAAATCCTCACATTTGACAAACAGCAAAGATTTCTGATTGATAAAGTTTTTGATGACATTTTACCTCTGGTGACGTAATATTTTTATTAAACAAACTACAATCTAAAATCCACAGAATTTTCAGCAGTCACCATTCATTTGCATCAAAGGCATTGCAATGACTATGTCACTCACTGTATGACTTGCTCCCTTCTAGTCAGCCAGTGTTGATCAAGAAGTCTATGCTTTAACATCACAGAATGTGACATCCACATGCTGGCAAGCCTATTTCATGCTTCAAGTCCTTGGAGTAATGGGGGCTGAACTTGTGCGAGTGTGGGGTTAGAACAGAGCTCCACACTGAGCAAAAAAACTGATCAGGGGAAAGATAGGCAGTAATCTCTGTCGCATTCCACCACGACCTGCATCTGTCGGCTTAAAACCCTCTCGTTTGTCTATGGATTGTATCAGCCACTCCGGCCAGAACTTGATGTACTCGGAAAGAGTCAGACATGCAGACTGATATCACTTATATGGGTTATATGGCTGTGTCTGTAAGCAGAAAAAGAGTATTTGCATTTATAAACCATAGCTTCACAAAATATCTTTATTTTTGGTGTCCTTTCACAGAGTTTTATAACCAGTGCTCTCTCATTTTCACAGTCTGTACTTATATTGACAGTAATCCATCAAAACAATCTGCTTGTTTTAAAGTCCGCCCCCTTCCATCTATAGCATGAAATCTACAAACAGCGAGATTATATTCTGGACAGCTTTCTGAATTCCTCTGTCATGGAGATTAACAGAGTTTGTATGAAACTACAAGAGGTCATGAGGGACAAACAGCTGGATGGAAGAAAAGATGGATGCTAAATTCAAGGGAGGATGGACGGACAAAGCCATTTATGACATCTGGACAAGCCAGAGACTACAAATGAGCCAAACCCTTTCCACAGAGGTGGTAATGAAGGTGCAGGCTGGCGTCTTTCCTCCTACGTGATCTCCGTTTTAGCTCTTTGCTTTTTATCATCCTCCAGCATTTTGTATTAGTAGGCATGCATGTGGTAAATAAACACCACTGTAATATAAGCCAGAAATATCCATCATTTGTTTATTTTGAGAAGAACTAATTATAGGTACATTGCTATCTGAGCTAGGTCACTAATGAACTGGTGTTTTGCTCAGGTGGTTCATCCAGTTAGAAACTACCTTTTATGATTTTATTCTGAGAAGATGATACAGTGGCAGACATGATGAGAATGATAATTGGTTGCATCAGGCCATGCAAGGAATAATTGTTGCCATGGTTATGCTTGATGAGATGTGCTGGTATTGTAATGTGGATAAGAACATGTTAATCATTCACCCATGATATGAAACAGCATCACACATACAATCAACATTCAGCTTGTTTTGTAACTATCTATTTGCTGGCTTGTGGTTCCATGTTATTGCTACATGCTGTTAACACTGCGCTATCTTGTTACCTCATCTTCCCCGGGTATAGCCATTGAGCATGTTGTGAACAAATAAAGAGTTATTTTCTGAGAACAGTCTTGTTGTGCATGAGAGGAAGTCAAGTACTGTAGACAACAAAGTAGCAATTTCTGATGCAATAGGAACAATAAAAAAAAAATCTGTTTTGGGGAGAGACATCTCTTGAATGTTGTATAACTGCATTGTGGTTCCAAATCCAACCCAGAATAAGTATCAAACTCAATAGGTTCATCCTTCCTAGTCTATTATTATATAATGTCTATTAGTAGATTAGCTGAGACAGGTAATTCTATGCATGTTTAGCAGAACAGATGTGTAAACTATGTGTCTCTGTGTTTGTGTGTACATATTTGAGAAATGACCTTTGGTGCCAAAGGCTAACAGTGCCGTTATTTATAGGGTCTCCCGCATGGGAGGGCAGATGTTGTGTCACCATGGATATTTCATTAGAACGTGCATGAGTCCACATACATGCAGAGTCTGTGCACCTGTGTGAGGTAGCTCCTATTACTGAGACAAAACACAGCACTCCTTCAAATCAACCAAACACACACATCAGCAAACATGCTGTTGCCAAAAATAAATACGGCCACCTAGAAAATGATGATGTGGCAGGCAAATTACAGAATGGAGGTGTCAAAACAATCCTGCAAGCCTCTTGAGATAACAAATAAGATTCTGGGGCTGAAATATGTAGCTAATGGTTATGGAGTTGCATTTGTTTTCAAAATGAGCAGGGCCTCTGCTGACAGTTTCAGGAAATAACGCGACAAGACTGAGAAGTCTGTCACTGTAAATGTGAGCTACTTTTTCAATGACTTACATGCTGCAAGTTTTGTCATGCTTCCATGCATATTTGATTAGCTGAAAAAGAATGGACAGTGTCTAAGAACATCAGGATAAATGTGATTTGTGGCAGTGACAAAGTAAGCAGTCACATTAATCTCAGCTTTTCTTTAGAGGAAATGTAATTACTGTAGGCACCGAGGTATTCAAACAGAGAGAGATAGATGGAACATAAAGGCTCCAATCAGTACATCCTCACGGAAATACAAAAATCACTCCATGTAGTCACAGATTCAACTTTGCGTGCCTCATGATTATTATAGTTACTTTACCATTATCCTTGACTTGATTCTGACAGGCAGCTGATTATCTTTAACTCATTCCAAATTGTCCACCGTGTCTGTCTCAACGTGAGAAAAACTAGCTGGAGCCTGAGGGAACTGCTGGCTGCTTTCTCCTGCAGCACCGTCAGAGAAGAAGGCAATTACACAGCCAGGACCAAACTCAACTGCTGCCACAATTACACTGTCAAATTAAGGCCACTGAAAGGCCAATCACACACACGTGTGTGCATGCTTTCATGAGTTGACTGACACATACGCACAGATGGACATATGCATGCATTCAGATGCATATAAATGCGGCCACACACACACACACACATAGCCCTGACCAGATCCTCAGTCAGTGTCAGTCAGTGGAAACCAACAGCCGCTTCGGTCTTACAGCCTAGTTCACAGAAGGTGTTAAACCCACTCTGACATCATGTCATTCATCTAAAAATACTGCTTTCTCTCTGAGTGACAGTTGTGAGACATAAAGGAGCAATGTAATCTGAAATGATTTGGGGTGTAGCTATGTGATTGGCAGGCCTGGCAAAGCTGAGGAACTGGTGTTTGGTATGGATTAAACACAGTGAAGATCCGACTTGAATATTGCTGGTTATCATCAGCAGCATGGTATGATTATACTGTACATAATCTGCTGCTATGGTTACAAGCAGTAAAGGCTGCATGACTAATGTTGTCCTGCTCCAGATTGCAAAGACAGACCACAAATGGCCGAAGTTGTAATCACAGAAACGTGAGGAGAGGTGAGTAACTGAGCACAATTACAAATACATAACCACACCTGGGACAGCGAGGGTTACTGTGGGCAAAGACAGCCATCCAGCCTCCAGGTGTTTGTTTTGCTTTGAAAGCACTAATTGTGTCACAGCCACACCTTGGGGCTAAGCTCAAAGGATTTAGGTGACCTGCTTGAAAAACATTTACTTCAGTTTAGCCATTTTTATGTCACATTTTCTGGGTGGCAAACACATTAGGTTTTTACAAAAAGTGTGACAGGCAGAAAACACAGAGCTAATAAATGTCGTCATCTGAACTTTTACCTCGGCTGGGGTTGTTTTTAGTCCAAAGTTGAATGTCGGGTGAGCTATCAGCACAGAGGTGAAATACAGGTACTCGAACAAGAAATGGTAGAAAATTACATCAACAGTTTTTCATTTGTTTTTTCGTTAAGTTTTTTTTCCCACAGGAGCAACATTTCACAACTGTTGTAATTTAATGCTTTAATGTTAAAAAATGTGAACCCAGTCAGGCTGACACAGCATAAAATCCTATTTGAACGTCAACATGCATTCAAGCTAAGATCTGCGGTCAACAACCTGAGACCACAGTGTTTACAATAGAAACAGAACACAATGATCTGCTTATGATATGAGGATATGAAAACAAACAAAACAAACCTCACTTTGCAAATCCACATAAATGTGATCTAATCATTGACAGTTAGAAACCCCCCCCATAACCTACATAGAATAAATACTAGATTGAACTGTGACACACATCTGTCCTCAAACTGCTCCAAACTCAAATAATGACCATGTTTTTCAATGTTGTGTAATTTTTATGTAAGCAATGTTGGATCCAGATATTAACAGCAATGTGCTCACAGACTTAAGAAAACACAGAGCTTCTGCCTACTTATTCTTAGCATGACACTTGAGTCTCAACTCACACTAATATTAAAGAATATTATGCAGAATAATCAATTAATGATGGAGTCTCTGGCCCCATGTTCAGCCTGTAACAACTACTCTGACGTCAGTGCAGGTTAAAGTCCCCCAACGGCTCAGCACCGCAACTGGTGAGTGATATGACACCTGCAAACACGTGTAGTTCTTTAAGCTGAAAAGAGAAACACAGAACAAGCCACCTTGACTTTTCATTGTGAAAAAAAAATGCCAGAGTAAAACTCCAGTCTCCAGTCTAATTAAAAAAAAAAATAGAGCATCAGCTGCACTTGTTGTTCCCACACAACTCACCAGACTTTCCCTGCTCTCCATCTGACTTCATCCCCTCCTCCGAGGGCAGTTTTCCGGAGGATTCCAGGATCTGTCAGGTGTGTGCTGCGGACTTTCAGGATTGGAAGAAAGACAGAATCCAACAAATCTTTGTTTCTTAACCAGCTCTCCCTCAGACCACAATCATTCTTAACCTTTTCCCCCGCTAAAGTCAGGTTCATTTGACACCAGGAAATACATCCACACACTACTGCTGTGTCTCTCCCTCTCTGAGCATACCTGTTCAAGGCGACTCCCACAGGTTCAATGATACAGTACACTCAGCCCCTCCCCCTCCACTCCAATGGTTTACTGGATAAGGAAAAGGAGGAGCTCACCGGTGCTGTCACAGTGATTTTCCCACATTACTCAAATATGCAAACACAAACATACGCACGGACCACTGGGAGGGAGGAGCCAAAGCAAGGTGTGGGCTTACAAACAGGTGAGTGTTGATATGTGAGTAGCGTAACACCAGCAGGCTGCTCAGCAACAGGTCTGCCAGCTGTTGAATTGCCTGAGGGTCTCAGTAACCTAATACATTTGAAACAACACATACAATACCATGAAAACCGTGGTATTAAAATGACCACAGCAGTGTAGAAAAAATGTTTTTGTCTGCATCAATGCTGTTATACAGTCAGTGGAACATGTTTTATGATTGATGCTGTTACACAGTCAGTGGAACATGTTTTTTGCATTGATGCTGATCAATGTGTTTTTCAGGCTGTCATCCCACATTTTTTAGGAGCTTGTATAAACTAAGTAAGTCATATAGAGTAGAGTAAAGCAAGGGCTTAAGAAACGCAATAATGGCTGGATTTGGACCTGCAGCCAAGGGATGAACACAGGATATTGTCATCATTTTGGTGGATTAAAATGCAGCTCTTTTATAAGTTGTAATACACAACGTATGCTTACATTTCATTCTAAAAATCTATCCTTTAAAGCCGTCTACATTTTAGTTTAATTATGTCTTCTCTTGGGTAATTTCTGTGGTTGGTGTTGAGAGCAAGCAAACAGACTCAATCAACGGAGTTCATGATTAGTGCAGACACAGGTGTGCTGTATTTGTTCACAAAATCTGTGTAAACTTATTGTATTTAACAACTCCTGTAGTGGCATGCTGTTTGAAGGCATGAAGTTAAATGAAAGACATCAATGATGTGCGAGAGGTCACACAGAAAAGCCCTGATTTTAAACAAAAGAGATGATGAATAAATTAAGATTTATCCATCTGTCTACAAGGGAAAAAACAAAACCTCTTAAAATGAGCAGAATGATGACTCAGACTATAAAAATAATCCTACAACTAAAGTGCACACACAGAATTAGTCATTAAAATTGGAAAACAGCAGTAAAAAGGCGCATCAAAGACTGACTGAATTGTATTTTGAAGTTATCTCACTTTCATCCATGCAATAATAAAAGAATATAGCAATACTCCACATGGAGCCTTTTGTGTGCCAACCAAAATGTAATCACTAATTCCTGTAATAATTATATTTTATTTGCTGATTAATTCACATTCAAATGGGACAAATCATTATTAAAAAATAAAAATGTCACAATTCCACATGCGATTTCTCTTATATTTACATTCAGTAGGTGGGCAATGCCATCACTGCAGCTACTGCAAAAAAGGGCTAAACAACAGCATTTGTAAATAAAAGGAATTAATAAACTTTCACTGCTATATATTTGGGACCGGTTCATTTACAGAACCAATGCAATATCGGCTATTGCCTTTAAATTTAGCTAAAGATGGTGTCAAAAGGTCATGTTTAAATTTCATTGAGAAGAGTGTGTTATCCATATCTTATAGTGCTACCGTATAACTATGACAAAATATTCATACAGATGTGTTTCTGACTACCGAGAATCAGCATCAACCCCAAGTAAGCTCATACTCGGCAAGTGGGATCCTGGGGGAGCAACATTCAATACAAATGCATTACAGTAGAAATCAAGAAGGCTCTAGTCTCATTAAAAAAGTGAAAATAGTGCAGTTAAGGCAGTTGCTTGTCATCCAACCACAGTTAGCTCGTCTATGGTGTGATATTGCAATATTATTGCGACAGCCCTACTCCTACACAGAGTGTACCATTTTAGAATCATTCAGTGTACCATCTCTTTCTCTCTGAAACAGTAAAGCAGCTACAGAGAATAATCTCTTGTTGTCTACTGTGCCCATGCATAATGGACAAGTGAGGAAACTGAACACTGCCTACTCAAAGGGGTGTTTGTGGTCCATGCAGGCCTTCAGTTCCGGTCCCTCCTCCTCTCCACTCAGCTGATACACAGCAGATTAAAAGCTGGAGGTGGAGGTGCAATTTTTGTGAAGCTGGATAACAGTATGAGGCTTTGTGTTGTGAACATGTGTATATATGTGGAAGGATATTACTTCATAATAACACTCAAGGGATCCTTGAGGGAAGGAAAGATGGCAGGCAGAGAGCAGCTGAGTCATTTTGTCCTACACAACTAGAATCCAGTCACTTATCTTTATTGGACCCTATTTCACAAGGCTATTTCATGAAATGGTAACAAATGCCTTTTGATGCCAGTGAAGAAGTTATACTGGCTCTAAAGGATGCTGTGTGCCTCTGACTAGTACTGATGGTTTAAGATTAGAAACCCAAGGATGACTCAGTGATTTCCCCTTTCAAGAGAACTTGGGAAGAGAATATAAGGAAAAAATGTGCCTGGGAAATGATTGCAGTGCAGTGTCCTATGTGCTAGATGACCTTGAAGACGTTGTTTTCTTTTATGACAATGCGGTTTTACTATCTCAAATGAAGTCATACAAGCAGGGTATCATGATTACTACGCAGTGTGCAAGAGTGGAAAAGCTCATATATTTAAAAAAAAAAAAAAACTCTTTATAATAATCATATTAACAAAACCAAAAATAGCACTGACATTTTACATTTAACACATTAAGAAAACCACCTTTGGTTGCTCAGTAGATGGCAGAGTGTAACATATTAATTACACTATTCTTGCTTCAGATCTGTTGGGATATTCTAGCTAGAGTGTAGGATAACTAGGAAGTGGTCCAGCTGCAGCTCAGGCCCAGACACTTATGAAGATAAAGTGCTAATCAGCAGGTCTGTTGGGTTTCCTAATTAAAAGAATGTACTTGGCATGCACCGGCTATTTACACTACATTAAGACAGTATCTAACAGGGACCAGGGAACAACATTAGCTTTCTTTGACACACATGGTTTAAAATGCAAGGTGATACTGTGAGAAAATGACTTACCTGTAAAAATCGACTAAGAAATTAAATTGACATTCACCTTGCCTTTTATGCATACAGTATTGTGTGTACTCACATTATACACATGCATGCACACACAGTTCTGGGATGCCTGGAGGTGATGAGCTGAGAGCACTATCCCTTAAATGAAAATCAATGGAAGCAGCCAATCTCCCTTTGCAGTCAGTTTACACAATACCTTAAAGGACAGCAGCAACACATTGTACTGCTAGGAAGATGTCAACTGTTAATTGTTCATGAAAGAAAGAAATGTGAGTGGAGCAAATATAATGAAAGAGATTTAGAAATGTATTCAGGTCTTGTAAGTGAGGAGCTGTCCATCTTTTTAATGCCAATCGTCAGTATTGCTTAACTGGCCATTGTTGCAACACACAATGCATGTGTTAATGGACAGTCACTCCTCATGAACACCCCCACCACCCCTACTTTCTTCTTCCCATGATATGTCCCAACACTACAGTTTGTACAGTAAAAAAAAACACTTGAAATAAGCCTGTAGGAAAATTCACCCACCAGTTGCTAAGTGTAAACTGTTTATGGGAAAAAAGCCAATGAACTGTAAAGATGACAGAGTTGAATAGAAAAATGGCCCCAATTGGAATTTATTATACCTACGCTACACCATAGAAAATAACGAAAGGAAATGTGGACATTATAGGAGTGTTATTTTAAGCTCTGTAAAGGGCATATCATCACTGGATCATATAATCATATAATGTACTGCAGAAAAACTAGTGCTTGAATGTTGCATGAAATGTCCAAGCACACTGCACGATTAGCTTCAAGCCATATATTTATAATTAATTAACCAATCAGTCAAAAAATCCCATGTTTTCTGTTTTTGCTGCCACTTCGAGGTAAACATGGTCTCATTGCTATGCTGATGCACCATTATACTGCAGTGCAGTGGCTGCAGTTACTGTACATTACAAAATTTATTTAGCATTTTAACACAGACATATCCTCAAAATGGAATGTGTCTACTGTAAGAAAAGGCCGTTTAAAGCACAAATAGCACTGCATTAGGAAGCAAAGAGGCTGTATTGGTGTTGTATTGTTGCCTCAGGTAATAATGAAAAGATTAAATATTAATGAGTCTAGTTTGATTGACACTTCCCTGAGCTTGATGATTTGTAAAGAGCCGTTTTATAAGACTGAGACAGGGTTTCACAGCTCAAGTCAAAGCAGAAAATGTGTTATTCTTCTGACAATTATGAGGTAAAGAAGTCAAACCCACCATTCAGTTTAAAAGTGTTCTACCTGAAATTTGTATTTGCAAAGTTTCTGGTCAAAGTATCATGTTGCTAGATGTTGGTACATTGCTGCAAAAATAACTGTCCCCTCTGCATCAAGACCCCAGCTGTGCTATGCAACAGTCTCACTGAAAATGACTGAGGAGTTCACTGTTTGTCAGTCAGAACAGTGCTATTGACAAGTAACATTCCTGTTTTTACATTTTTGAAGTTATGACATGTCAATACATACTTCACCTAAGTGGGTCTCCAGCAGATTACTGCAGGGCTTTGACAAAGAATGCCAAAGTCTCAGATTTGTTATGACCTTCAGGAGGATGTGATTTCCGCTCCCATGACCTCCGTCCCACACCCCCACCTCTTAACTCTTTTAACCTCCGGCAAAGCACATTAATAGAGAGGGTGGGTCAATGTTAAAATGTCAACTTTAAGTCTTTTGTTTGAAATGAGACCTGAAGTTGTGCAACCTTATATCATTCATCTATTGTGTCTGTAAAAAGCTTCTCTCTTGCTTAATTTTTTGTCTTCACTCACTGGCTTTCCTGGCTACTCATCATACATAAATTCATACCTTCTACTCAGTCGGATCAGCTGCTTCATTCTTCATTTACTCTGGCTATGTTAGTAGCCTCTCTATTCTTTCAAACTTCATGTTCTGTAATCAGTGAAAGGGAACCACCAGCCACCCCTCAGCTCTCTTCCAAACCTGTCAGTGCCAACAGCAGTCCCTCTCCACCATCACCTCTGCTGCCAATTCACTACAGTCAGGCGCCAGCACAGATGAGCTGCATGTGGGTCTTTTTACCAGCCATTTGAAGGGCAGGCAGAAGGTATTACAACCGGTGACTGGTTGTACCAGTTGGCTGTATGCCTTGTGTCAAGACTGAGTCCAAGGTGGAATTCAGAAATAGAAAATATACCTCGAGTAGCAACTTGGCGCAGTGCTGCACCAAGGTGTAAATCCAAAACTAATGAGGTGTAGGTGTTAAGTGAAAATTTTGGAATGCATTCTTAGACTGCAAAACAAACACAGAAAAATCTCTCAGTGGGTGAGAAGACAATTATATTTTGGAAAATACTGTAAAATATTAATTAGATTCATTCTTAGTTCATTGATTAAAAGGAAGAGCTGCGAAGGAGCTGCATGTCTACTCTGGATCTCCATGGTCACAGAGTGAGCACATGATTTTGGCTACTTGAATTCATAACCTTTTGATCACTTTTAGTTCATGACCATAGAAGAGCATTTTTTCATATAGATTAAGTAGTACATAGAGATCAACTTTAGGCTAAGTTTCCTTTTACCAACAGCATGGATTCACTTGTTGAACTCATGCTTACAGCAGATCTCTCTTTCCACATATAAGGACATGTTCTATTAACATCCCAAGCATAACTTATTACCACAGTAGCCCACACACCCAGTGGTACATAATTCATAAGCCTTTTCCAAGCCTTCACAAAACATGCAGAACAAACTTCCTCCAGTATCCCTGCAGGTCTGAGAGCTGGTCTACATTTCACATGCGGTCAAGACCTAAAGCCCCCTAACCTACTACAAGTCAGCTTCCTAACCCAACGGTGTCCACCATAAAGTTCTTGTTACTGGGCTATTCTATTCTGCACATCAACTACAACTGAACAACTACAAATTGAATGCAACTCAAACTGCTGTGCAATAAATATAGTGCATCTACTTAGTTCTAAGAACACATTAAATATACTTGAAGTCTATTATAAAAACGTTTTATTTCTTTGGTAATATAAAGTACCTTGAATGAGTACTTTAAATGTTAATCTCAATACATATAAAGATGTCTCAAGGCTAACTTTTATTACAGTCCACATAATCAAAGTGGATTCAGTTTAATATAACTTAAACACACTTTTGAATACATACAACATATTTACAAATTATACTGACAGCTTGATTAGCTACAGTGTCAGATGAAGGCACTTGAATGCACATTTGCTATTCTTTGGTTCATTTGCTAGAGAGAGAAAAATTTCAGACAGTCTGAGATCTGGTACTTTTGATTTACACACACACACACACACACACACACACACACACACACACGCTGACAGCCACATCGAGCCCCGCTCTGCTCAAACAATCAGGTAGAAAGANGAAACTATTACTTCAATCAAATGAATGATGATACACAGTCTGTGCAAGACTGATGCACGCTTCCACATATTTTTGGATCTGCATTTGTGCATGAAAGTTGCTGTAGTGTATAAAAAGGCTTGATTGATTAATTACACGACACAGCAGCAGGTGTAAATTCACCAACCATAACAAAATCAAATGTGCACATTGTTAGGTTAATTTATTTAGGTGGTGCAACCTGTCTTTGTATAAGAAAGGAAGGAACAAAAGAAATGAATAAAGAAAAACAGCAAGAGATTGTGTTAAAGTCTAAGTGGAGGAAGACAGGAAATTATAAGTTTGTGTCTGAGAATTTCTCTGATCTTATAGTGTTGAGCGCACTAAGGTGGTCTAGGGGTTACAGCTTACGCCACATAGAGCTCTGCTAATACGCAGCCGACCCCGGTTCAAATCCTGGGCCAGAGATCCTTTGCTGCATGTCCTACCTTCCCTCTCTCCTAGGATTTCCTGTCTATCTACTGTCTAATTAAGGTGTCTGTGGCAAAAAAACAAAACAAAACACAAGTGTTGCATAGACACACACATGTACCCACACAAGATGTTTTTTTTTATGGAAAAATAATGTTTACTTTAATAACTTCTCAAATAAGCCTTTCTGTACGGACAAGTTTCATCTAGATCACTTGGAAATTTAGCATTTTGACTTTATTACTTTTGAGTCAACAGCAGTGACAGACTGCAAATAATCAGACTGCTGCCCGGCTCCCTTTGTGAATTTCAGCCTTAGTAGCCTTTAATGGGGACGCCAGAGGACAGAGGCACACTAGCACACAAAGGCCTTTTGTCTATGAAGCCAAAACATCTTTGTGAATCCAAAAAAGTGAAACTCCTATTATATATCTATGATGATTATATCCACTGTTGTAATTGTGTATTACTTTTCTGCTCCCTCTTCTTTGGTAATATGAGCAGCCTTTGATCACCAAGTGACCATGCCCACTTCAAATCTGACTTTGAAGATGTCAATACAAACAATATCCAATTTGTCTGGCCAGTGCATTGCGGCATAATTAAATGATATGAGTCACAAAACAACAAAAAACAAGCCTAAACACAGCCATTGTGTGTGAGCATATATGAGTAGCTATTTCGGATGCGTGGAAGTAACAGTGGAGAGGCCAGGATATTGTTGCTGGAGACAATTTAAGTGCCACTCTCCCAATGGTTATAAGAGGGCTTTGGTGGGGGCAGGTGTTTTGGAAAAGTGTCAGCACATGGGAAAAATGGAAGTGCTCAGCAAAGACCTCTCCACACATACACAACCACGCATACACCTTCACATCCTGCCTTTCTTATTATTATTCTCTTGTTCATATCTATCTTGCTCTCCTCCACCTTTCTCTCTGTGATTTTCTCTTATTAATCAGAAACATGCAGACGGCATTGTGTCCTTATGCATTATATAATGTTTCACCTTCCTCCTCACTGCGCTCTTCAGTTTTTTCCTACATTTTTCTTTTCTCCTCAGTCTTTGCTTACCTTCTTTTTTTTCCCTGGACACCCTCTTCAACTTCTGTGCACTGACCTTCTTATTTAAAACAGCTCACATGCACAGGAGGATAGTCAAGCTTCACCCACATTGTCACTTGAGTTAATGTGCAGAAGCAGCACCTATCTTCATACTGACACAATGCTCACTACTTACTGTTGTTTCGTCCTCTCTTTCGCTCTCTCTTTCTCCCTACTACAGACCTGAGATGAATTTGCTGATAGCACAACCCCTCAGCTCCCTGTTCCCATTTTGATGAAACTTGTGGTGATATAAGTGGCCTTGGCTACTGCAGGGGTGCTGTGTGTGTGTGTTTTTCCTGAGTCTGCACATTTACAGCACCCAGGAAACGGCCACAGAACAAATTGACCAGCTGGTACATGCTGAAGGAGAATGTGTATATATTCAAAAACGTGTGCCTCAGTCTGCGCTGATAACTAAGCCGATCAAGTGCAACCAGTAACTGCTCATTATTTTAAAATAAATCACAAATGTCCTCATTTATAATGAAATATTTTAGCATGTTAATCAAATAGATGTAGATACTAGCACTCGGTATTCAAAAACGGGCATCAGATCAGTACCACGCGTGATAACAGGAGGACATACATAAATAACAGAACAAAAAATCAGCAGCCCTCTTTCGGCAACCATACCTGTGAGCACTCTTCATATCATCGCAACATCAAACAATGTTAAAAAGGAGAGAAGAGAAAACTGGCAGCCAAATAGTCCCCAAAGCAATAAACTCTAATGAGGAAAAGGCCCCTGGGGACTGCCTCAATGACTCTGGAGCTTGCAGTCTTACACTTTTGTATTGGTGCCATCGTTAGCTACTTTGATCCTCTCTACAAGCCTCCAAATCCTTGAAAGAAGCTTTCGTCATGAAAACAGACTACAGATAAACTACTACAACTGTGTTTGCTGGAAAAGCTGACAATGCTAATTTTGGACCTGTCCGACCACCCAACCTGATAAGAGTCTGCTAATAAAAAAACAGTTTATGGGCTGCTCTTTGGGATGGTTCATGGTGATGCAAGTGACTCACAGGAGAATAGTAAACATAGGCGACCACGGGCCGAGATGGCACTAACTGTTGAGGGAGTCATATTGTAGCATGTATTCCAAGTGTTAAAACTGCCCTCACAAGAACCATACAAGTCTTTCCACAAGCCACTCAATAGTGTAGCTACATAAGTTACTGCTGACTCAGCAGATTGAAACATTTAGGTAATGGATTTAACTTGTTTTAAGACTCCTAATGTGAAAACAGCTGCAGCAGGAGGCTTAAAAGGCACATTACATAAGATTGTAATGGGGCTGTAGTAGAGTCAGACACCAACCAAGATGCAGCTGCAGAACGTTTGGGTGTGAACTGACCATTTATGAATTAGAAAGTTGCAAAACAATCACACATTAGATTATCTCTATATTTAACAGCATTGAATTGTTCTGAAACTTGGGAGCCACCTATTTCTCTGTTCCCTGTTTAGGAGCAGGTGAGACTGACACTAAAATGAGAATGGCTGGTCCACCTCCTTGATTGAGGTTGGTCAGGTAGGGGTAACTGATTATCTCTAATTTAGAGGTTAATCCCCTTCCAGCAGCTGAGGAAACAAAAGATGAGACTATTCTTGGTCTTGAGAAGTTGCCGCATTTGTTAAGAGAAAAACTACAGTATAGTCTGTACTGTACATTTCCTGCCAGACAGACAATATACTGCTAATGTTTTCCTCAGCTTACATTCATCATCACTTTCCTGCCACTCGCAGTAGTTCAACCATGCATTACACACTACCCTTTTGATATTATAGAAGCAACACTACTAAGAATTTCCAATAAGTAATGACAGAGGCTGATTCACGTCTTGGAACAGCACTGCACAGTGGTTCCAAAATGTCACTGATTTCTATACAAATAGATACATGGTATTATTTTTGGCATTCAAAAATATGTTTCTGGCCTAGCAAAATTACCACTAAATTTTCAACATGTTTGAATGATATATAAAACGTAATACCATCATAATAAGTCTTTCCTATCATTTGTTTTCAGGCACTATAATTATTAAGTCAGTGTACTATGACTATACATGCTGCAGTTAGACATATAATTTCTGTCCTCCTGGTCCATCCAAGCATGCAACAACTGCACATAAAAACAAACAAGTGGTCAATTATTGTTGTGTTCCTGGCTCAGTGCTAAAGTGCATGAAGCCTAAATTAAGAAGCAGCCATTGTTATAGTCTGATTAGTTGAAAAGCTGTCTGTGATGTTTCAGGACTCAGTGGCTTCATTAGCAGCCAGGGGCAACCTGGACCAATAGTAACGGCCCTTGTTAGCTGAAATAACACATGTAATGGATGCTCATTGTTCCAACAACAGCTGCAAGCAGCAAAGGCTGAGATGGAAGAGGGATTGATGATTGCAGAGATGCTACTAGTTACTACTGCTCTTATCCCATAATGAAATCCTAGCACATCCTTGTAATGGGCACTCAATCTAAAAACTCAAGCCCTTGTGGATTGTCTCAGAGAAAAAAAGTTTGTGCTGGGTGTGTGCATGTGCAGTGTATTTGCACATGCATACATTCTCAGACACTTGTGTCACCCCGGCTTTACCACAATATCAATATAAGTTTCTCCCTGAACTCCTCCTATGGTGGCACTGCAGCAGGAAACCAACTTTTAAGCCAACAGAAATGAGCAGATCTTACCTTTGTCCAGGGAGGCATCCGGAGAGTTGAAATCCATGAGGCTGCTGATTTCACTTGTGTAGCAGAGGTCAGTGGTAGGAGGCTTCTGCCTCGGTTGAGGAGAGGGATCTGGGAGAGGAGAAAATAACCAGACAGGGTTAACCTAACATACAACATATGAAGGGATTTAGAAGGATAACAGAGGGGAGAAAGATAGAAGAATTTATCAATGTTCTTGGGAAACAAGACTTGAGCTCAAGTTTTTAACAGGATTCTTAACTACAAGGAAAATTCTGTATTTGACTTTTCGAAGTTCATACTATACTCACGGTGTATCATATTTACTTACGGTGTATCTTGTGTAGCCATACTGCACATTTGTTAAAGCATTTATAACTGACTTAGAAGTATGACTGGGGTTGAAAAATTGTTTAAAACCAAGTATGTCTTTAACGTTAATAATTAAAAAAAAAACTACATATACTTTGAGCAAACCGTAAATGTAAAGAAGCTATGAGCAATTTCCATAGAATAAGATCACTGACATTCAATTTAAGACAAATAACACACAGATATGTGTGTGAGGAGAGAGAGAACCTTTATATATTAAAAATCCTCTGTAAACAAAACTGTACTATAGTCAACAGAATGCAGGAGGACATTTGGAAAACAAAATTATTATTGCAGCACACAACACCAATGAATTCCACACCATCCATCCCAATACACACATAATGAACTTTTACCTTTCAGTCCTTACACTGTACTAACTCCACAGCAGCTTACTATTCATCAACACGGCAACTCTCTGCCTCTCAAGATAGTGTGAACGCACCACCATACAAAAAGCACACAAGCCTTTAACAAATGCAAGCACATAAACACAGCTGCTGCTTTAAGAGACTGCGTACACACATAAATATTAGCATTTTTATGACCAGAGTGTGATTTGATTTCTGGTGAGGTTCAGTGGTTTTTAATATACTTTTTGGTTCCCACCAGCGGCATGTTTTGAATGCATATTGAATACGTTGAGTGTTTGCTAAAATGCCTTTAACATGTGTGGTTTTATTTCAAAGACACATTCTGTGAAGGATCACTCCTGGTCATACATCTCCGGTTGGTAAAAAATAATATAGAATTGAAGATTCGGCTTTGCTCAGGTGTACAATGAAATTCACATTTCAGCAAACCACATCTCTTCAACATCAGTCCTCCACCTCCACTATTCTCTGACCTCTTCCTCCATCTCCTCCTCCTCTTCCTCTGTTATCTGCCACCAGTCCACCACCCACCTATTAGGAGGCTGTTACTGGTTGAATTATTTGCAGTAATTGAGCACAGATGTGTCTGCGAGAAGAGCTTGACGTGTAGGGGTGGCACCGTCATTATGGCAAGATTAGTCATTACAGTTGTTGAAATGGACTTTATAAGGCAACAAATAACAGCTTTGCTGCTTCTCCCCCACCTAAGGTGATTGGTGAGAGTATGAGGGTTATTTCTTTTAAAATTGTATGTAACACTTTGCCACCCAGCCTCGCAAATGTATAATTTTTCAAAATTGCCTCTGGTGCAGCCTTTAGCAGCAGGAACACAGTTGTTAGTTTTTTTTAATAATTCACAGTGCATACTTATCTGCCAGCTTCAAGCCACTGCTGCCCAGTAGCCTTGTGAATATATTTTATCTTCCCTGCATCGTGCCCTTGACAGGCCCTCAGAGAAAACTTAAGGAAAAAATGAAGAGTCTGGTGGAATAAATACTATAGAAGAAGTAAGCCATGATAGTGAAAATGGAAAGGAAAGGCTGGTATGGTGGAGAAGAGAACCTTTAAATGACAGTACAGAGCTTCTGTTGATTTATTTTTAAGCTCCCTGCACTGTTTTCATGTGTCTTCATTCACTCTGAAATAAACATCTGGATCATTTTGAGTTGCATTTGATTTTCCTCTCTTTTTATTTTCTGTAGTACATGGCTCTTCAAAGGATGCACTGTGAAATGTTTAGTGTCATACCTCAAAAATGTAAATGCCTAACTAAATAAAAAAAAATAAAAAAAAACTGCACACATTTAGGTGCAACTCATCTTGTCATCAGTGCCTGGTGCTGCTGCCTGCACTTGATTAATGTGTCATATTGTTACTGATATACTATGATATATATGATATTTGTAAGAAATTACTACCAAATGTGGATAAGCTGATAATCATCTAATAATAATTGTACATGCAGCTCTTTATATTGCAAGAGATTTTCCCTCAAACACAAAGCTGTATTTTATGATTTACATTTTCACATANTGTCATCAGTGCCTGGTGCTGCTACCTGCACTTGATTAATGTGTCATATTGTTACTGATATACTATGATATATATGATATTTGTAAGAAATTACTACCAAATGTGGATAAGCTGATAATCATCTAACAATAATTGTGCATGCAGCTCTTTATATTGCAAGAGATTTTCTCTCAAACACAAAGCTGTATTTTATGATTTACATTTTCACATACAGAACCATCCAGGTTTAAAATATATGACCAAAACATCACTTGCTAGGCTGCACACAAGATTTTCATTATATAATTTTTCTTCGTAGGTGACTTGGGTGTTTTTTTTTAATAACAGTTAGGAATACAGAGAGGTAATAGTTGGACTGCTGTTCTTATTGCTTCAGCTTTCAGACCTTACAGTTGTGTGTGTTTGTGTGCATTTATAAGAAATGCCATTATTTAGCCAAGTGGAGCTGTCAAGGAGGTAATTGCAATGTTTTCTAGGTCACTGTCCAGACCTCTGAATCAATGTCATTTTGAACACATTGAATATTTTGGTCTGGTGAGGTCCAAGTGCCTCATATTGATCCTGTAATCTTTATCTCAACTCACTTATGTATAAAAAAAACACTATTGAGAGTGTCAAGCAGAGAAGACAGGCAAACAAAGGGTGAGCGATAAAGTCAAAATGAGATACCAGCAGCTGATAATACAGGCAGAGGTGTAGAAGCAATCAAAAATGTAATATCCATTGTTTCTCTGGCTCCCCGCATTTGCTACCTGCTATGCTGTGCAGTGATTGAATGAAGCTTTCTGTAAACCTTTACTTACGCTTGTTGTATAAATCATGTTGGGGGAGATCTATTAAGGATTTGAGATAAGAGCATCATTTCCTTTCTGCTTCCATCTTCTCTCTTTGTTCTTTTCTCATTTCACCACATGCCAGCCGCAG
>JANJYP010035105.1:0-10253 GCA_024605115.1 Rastrelliger brachysoma
CACACACACACACACACACACACACACACACACACCCCCAGTGTCAACCGCCCATGTGTGAATCATGTATTGCTTGCTAACAGCTGTATTGTTGGTTGCCGTGGTGGTTCAATAAAGTAGATGTAAAGATGCACAAGAAAACCAAGGTGCTACAACCTTGACTTAGCTGCTGGCGAGATGGCAATACATCCGCCTTGACAAAAGAGAAAAAATAGACCAGAGGAAGTGGTGGAGAAATGGCAAGGACAAGGTGGTTGGCATGACTACAGCAGTTACAGTACAGCTCGCTTTAGAGATGTTGTGAATGGAGATGTCAGTGCCAACTCGGTGACAGAAAGATACTGTGTAAAAGGCATTACTGCAGATATTAATTTACTAGAGCATTTCTGAAGACCTTTAGGTGTTTTAAAGGCAGAATATTGTGTGTTTGCCAAGTGTGCCTGGACCAAAGTGGTGTTCCTTTTTTCTCCTTTTGTTACTTTAATGCCAGCCTGTATTAATGGGAAATCTACTGTGACAGTTTTTTTATAACAAAATCCTTAAGTGCTTCATGCAGGATATAAAGACATCAAAATGAAAAAAAAAAACCTCTAACTCATCTCTAAATTATAGGATATTACATAATACTTACGATCTAATATGATTAATATATACTGTAGGGTTGAGGCATCTGCAACAGTTTAATTAAACTGAAAAGCTAACTTTATTTTTGGTTGATGCTAAAAAAAATTGGGTGTGTCAGTATATTGCCATATTTATTACAATGTAATAAAGTGATGTAGATTAAATAATTGCACAGCTCAAAGCTTCACTGTAGCACTCTGATGTGGGAGTGTGTTAAATTTAGTAAGCTGTCTTTCAAAAAGCAGACAATGATGGGGGAGGTTACTGGAGTTCAAAGTGAAAATGCTTTTTCTCTCTCTCACACACACAAACACACACATAAAACTAATCTGCAGATTTACTGTATTTTACAGTATAGCTGAATGAATTAATTTCATACTAAGATCAATTGTTTTTGTCAGAAAGACTAAATGATCCTTTTACTCTTTACTTACCATAATTATCAGAACACAAATTCAACTTTAACTGATTTAAGTAAAATCCTCTGTCATATAGCACTTTAGGTACTGTATATATTAAGCTGTCAGAGCGAAACACTCATCAGTAGCATCACAAATCATGCCCTACGGTGGTAGTAAATTTGCAAGTGATCATGAATGAAAAAAGCAAACAGGACAAGACAGGGAAATTAAGGCAAAAGTTGTATTATGTATCAACTCGGCTGGGATTTCATATTGTCCTTGCAGGCAAATCAACTTCTGAAATGAATTATGTTTTATCAAAGCCAATGATTACAGCCTGTAGAGATGGATATGAACAGCTGGATATAGTAAAGAAAAATTTACTCCTTTCAGTAAAGAGTTTCCTCCTGATGATTAGCGATGTATGACTACACATTCAAAAAGACAATTAGAAAAATCCTGGCAGCTCAGCAGACTGCAATATAAACTGTGTAGCAAAACCTTTCTCTANCATGTATGACTACACATTCAAAAACAGCTCAGCAGACTGCAATATAAACTGCGTAGCAAAACCTTTCTCTATTATGCTACAATCAAGTTTTCTCAATTTAGCCAAAAATATTTTGAGGAATAAAAATACACAAAACACAGAATAGCCTGATTTTGATCTATTTCAATGAACTCGCTCAATAGACTCTCATGTATCTGCACAGGACTGCACCTCATTGTGAGCGTGCACTTTGAATTTAAAACATATTGATCAGCTCTCATCTCATCAAAACCCAGCAGGTGAATCGTGATCATTCTGGGTCAGAAAAAAGGTCTCATATTGCACTTTCCATTTTAAAAAATACACAAAAGGCTGCCTGGCAGCACCTTCAAACTATTCACTGAGGGCTTTTGTTGGCTAAACTAGCCCAGAGGAGTATTTTACCAAAGATCTTGAGATCAGAAAGGAGGCACTCTATAGACAGCTGCCTAACTCTGCATTATGAACAGACTGTTTTGGGGTCAATACCAGGGCAGTCTGCCAGAGAAATAAGTGAACTACTGACTCCGAGGCAAAGAAATGCATCTCCAGTACGATAAGCTGTACTGGAAAATAGGTCCCGAGATTTTTATGCTGTCATATTGACTCTGCAAGCTTTTTGGAAGAGAAGGCACTACAGGGAAAAGATCTGCATTAGTTTCTTTCTTCAAATTATTGTGGGGGGGAAAGTAATGAATTCAAAGGAGAGAAAATGTCAGTAAGATTACAGGAAACTCAATGCGTAATATTACACTTACAAGCTCTCCTCCAGATTTTGAAAGACAAATCATCCATGATTCCAGTTTAACTCAAAGAATGTGATAAATGCCAGATTACAAAGACTGTATATCAATGTTTATTCTTTGATTTAAAAATATGTTTAAGCTTTTGCTTTATCACATATAATGCATCAGAGAGGAGAGAAAAATGAAACAGTCCTTTTGCAAGTGGCACTCTTTGTGTTCAGCCCTGAACAAATTATAAATAGGAAAACTCAGTGGGATGAGCTTGATAAAATCTGCAGCTGAGTACAGTTCTTGCATAAATCCAGTTGTATCTCAGTGGCAAATATCTCAAGATCTCTGTGTCCCTGTGCACCTACCAGTGTGTGTGTGTGTGTGTGTGTGTGTGTGTGTTTGTAATATTACTCTACATCTCCCTTTCACTCCCCTCCCTTCTGAGCTGTGCGTTCGTGCACGTGTGTTACCATTAGGCTTTACAGTTTAAACTCAACAGCTTTTTTAATTGAATATCTGCACATAGCAGTGCGATGCGGCCTGGGAGAAGACAGGCAGGCGGTTGGGAGAGGGAGGGAGGGAGGAGCTACAGGAAGAAAAGAAAAGGAGAAATTGAAAGAGAGAGAAGGGGGAGGGTGGGAGAAGAAGAAGAGTGAGGATTATAAGACAGAAAGAGGAGGTTGGTGTTGTCAGGCCAACACTAGCTCTGTCTCTCGCTGTCACCTCAAGGCTCTCTGCTGTTCTATGCTGATGCACAGTCTACTTCACCCTGGAGTAAGATGTGGCTCTCTCTCTCTCTCTCTCTCTGTGTGTGTGTGTGTGTGTGTGTGTGTGTGTGTGTGTGTGTGTGTGTGTGCGCACGCTCAGCCTGACTCTTCACTACAGAGAAACCAAAGTGTAGTGCTTATTTCTGCAACCATCTTTACTTCTAGTATGTGAGCCATATGCACCTGCCCGATGTGAAATACGTCCACATACAGCACAGTATCCTTACAAGTGTGTCTAATGTGTATACTTGTGTAGGTGGATGTGACAAAGCCGGCAATATGTTCATGTTGTTGTGCAGGTTTAACATATGTCAGTGCTGGGAATGTGTATTGTATGTGTGTGTGTGTCTTTAGGGAATATCAAATCCAAGTATATTTTGGTGGTACCTCACACCTTGCGATAAACGTTCTTTGCAAGTTTTCTTAGAGATAGCAAACAAACTTCATAAGAATCTTAGCTTCCTTAAGCTTAAAAATTGTGGTTGTCATGTCATGTGATCAACAACAGAGTTTGGTTGCTTTCAGGACAATGTTGAGTTTTTATTGCATACTTAGAGTTATTTATCTTCCATGACCTCGATGACTTAATGTCTGACAATGAAATGTAATTCCAGAAAAAAGGAATATCAGTCAGACAAGCAGCGCGGCAACATCCAAACCACTCTGCTGTGTGTCTGAGCTGATTGCATCCATGATCTCGCCCAAACAACCCACTTCAGACTGTAGAGTTGTATCATTTCCTTGAGGAAATCGTCCTCTCCAAAACAGTTTAGGAAGATTGCTTTCCACTAGGACTCCCCTAAACATTGTCTTGGTATTGTTGGATTTGATAGTCACCTCTTCAAATCCTTACATACCCCTCAGCAGCAGTTGGAGAGGTATTGATGATTCACAGATGACTTTGCAATAACTGGATAACAGGAAAACAAGAGCTGCAAAGATGTGGTTGTGTGGGTGGTCTGTGCACTGTTGGCAGGTGGCGATATTTTAAAGGTTAAAAATGTAGGCTTTTATTTGGAAATGCACTGATTTCAATCTGCAGAAAGGCAAAGGAGAAAAATTGAAATGATTAAAAAAAACAATGATGACTTTAGATGTGATTCTGCGGGTGGTGTCTAAACCTAAAACAGTTTTAAAAATGCAGGGATTTGAAGCTGTGTGTTGCTAGAAAAAAAGGCAAATGACTTTCCTCTGAATAGTAGGAGGCCGGTTAACTGGAAGCAGCAATTCATTACATCATATTTTTCATTATTCCTTTAGAAGTCAGCAAATGTGTCCTGAGCTCCAGTATGGGGTGGATTTCTTTCCCTCCCATATCTGTTTGAGTGATCAAAGCAACTCAAAAGATTGAAAGGTTAAATTATATTTAAAACAGCCATTTTATCATTAGCTTAAAAAAATGGACATTATATTGCAGCTTCTGTTGATACCACTGCACTTTCCGGTCTTGTAACACCTGTTGAATGTTTTTTTGTTTTTACTTTTAGCCTTCATTAAATAGTTGATAGTGTAGAAGTAGAGATGAAATGAGGGGGTAAAAAGAGAGAGAGAAACAGAGAGTGGGAATATCACTTACAACAAAGGTCCCCAGTATGAATTGAATTGGGGACGCTGCAGTTAAATGATCCATGCCTTAATCTTTTGGCCAAAGTCACATATGTTTAATCTTGAATCCCAATGAAGCCTCTTACTTTTGCAGCTGCAAAACTAAGAAGCTGAAGCCAAAAAAGAGAGAGTAATCTACTGCCATACTGTTGTATTCATCTGCGTGACAACACTGATATCTGTATCTAAATTTCATGGAACATCATTTAATAATTGTTTAAATATTTCAGACTGAGCCAAGTGATGGATAGATTGACTGACACTTCCTAGGTACATAAAAAATAACATGACTACAGAAAAGGAAAAAAAACTCATTTTGAATTTGAAAAGGTGTTAAAAATCTCTTTTAATACCACTTATCTTGTACAAACCCTGTTTTTTGCCTGGCATCAAACCCTAAATACATTTATTGCATGAGTACATCAAGGGTCCCATTGCACCCAGCAGCACCATCTGGAATCCCACTGAGGACAGGAAAAAAGTGCCCTTGGCTTCAGTATGGTGGAGTTTGGATGACCATGATGCATTGCACCGTGAAAATGAATGAATGACATCTATTTATCTTTCTGTCTCTATTTTTTTTTCTAATGAAATTTAAAACCAATTGAAATGAATTCTGTCTATTTCTGATGAGAGCACGATGCTGGCCAGATAGAGGGTAAAAAGAAAAAGAAATAGCCATGTGCACATGCAGCCCGTCCCACTCTGGCACCCTCTGCCTCATCATCATCTTCCCTCCTTGGCATGAGGCCCAGCCAGGTGGCAGTGTGCACATGTCCTGTCCTCCTTGTTCAACCATCCATCATCCCGTCACAAAATACTAAAAGACTTTCTGAGTGGCACTTCCTACAATGCACCACACCACTCCCATCTTTCCATTTTCTCCTGCAGCTCTCTTCAGGGGTCTGGCTGTCACAGTGTGTTTCCTGTTACAACTGTTCTGGTTCCTTCCTCTCCTGTCAGTCCGAACCTGCCGTTATCTATCCGCCTGAAACATGGAGGCTGACACAAGCTGGTGTCTGCTCTGCAGTGGTTCCACTGGAACTGGAGTTAATGGCACTTTGTGAAGTTTGGGCTGACGAGAACATGAAGGGGGAGGTCTGGTAGACATGACGGTGCAAGTTCATTCTCATTGCAAGTCATATGACTGCTGATGAAAGCACTGGTTCCCTGGGATTGTGAGAGGACTTTGAGTGGTTAATAAATAACTGAAATAAAGACTGCTTGCAGCCTGAGTTTCTTTAATAATCAAAGGAGCAAACAAATCTAACAGAAGGAAATAAAAAAGCAGCCTTTGGCATCATGGTAGTCATTAATATGTGTATTAACTCTGCATCAGGGATTCACGACATGAGGTAGCATAACTTTGTTCTTCACAAGTAGAAAGCAGAAAATGATTGCACAAGAGCGAGAGGCCTCTGAAATCTCTGACTAGCGCAAAATGACCA
This sequence comes from Rastrelliger brachysoma, assembly GCA_024605115.1. Classification (NCBI taxonomy): domain Eukaryota; kingdom Metazoa; phylum Chordata; class Actinopteri; order Scombriformes; family Scombridae; genus Rastrelliger; species Rastrelliger brachysoma. Next base: position 6,112 of record JANJYP010035105.1, read on the forward strand.
TTTGTTACAAGGCAGTGATTTTCTGCTATGTCCATTTAAATGCACAATAGACCACATAGATTGAAGGTTTTCAGGCTTTTCTTAGTCATGTATTGTACATTGATTACTGTTGGCTCTTAAGCTGTTACTTTGTATTTGATGTCACCGTGAGCCCTTCTGAACTGTGAGAGGTGGTTTTCACTACTCTCTTACATGTTTTAGGCCAAATGAGTAATTAATTAATCAAGAAAATAATAGGTGATTTCATGGTGAATACAGTTATTATACTTCATGTTCTTAATCTTTCTTAGCATCATTTCTAAAGAGAAGAAGTCAGGAGTGCAAATCTGATCTATAGAAACAGAGCACTATAGATCAGAACACTTTCTCATAGATGAGAAACATTTAAAAGTTTTAACTCATCAAATACAGATTTGATATTTATTACTGAGGTTGTACATGGGAATCGTTTGACTTATGTCCTTAAAGGAAAAAGTCAACATTTTGGGAAAGTGCATATATGTTGTCTTGTTGAGAATCAGATGAGAAGGTCGACTACTACAACCAATGCCATCTTAATTTAATTATTACTATTATTAATACTGGAAACAGGGGATAACAGGCTAACCTGGCCACAACTTTTTTTTTATACTTAGATTTTTGTAGAGATTAAACAGCTGAGACTAAATGGGTCCAAGTGTGAGCTTCAGTTGCTGAGGTGAATTTATATTTATATATATTTTACCTTATCTTTGTGCTAACCAGCTTCTTTCTATATTGCTGTATTAACTATGCAGACATTAAAGACATATGCATTTTCTCATTTTCAGCTAGAAAGCAAATAAGATTAAAGTTATTTTCATTCACACAATTTTGTTCCTTTGTCTTTTAATCATTTTCTGACACAGTTGTTCATTTGATCATTCAGTACTCCAAAGTAAAGTACTCCACCTACCAGACCCCTTACATCATCTATATGCAGAAAATGATTTAATAGTAATGAAAAACACTTACATGTTATGTATTTTTGGCTGCTGAGCTACAGGCTTCTTGCACGGTCTTATCATGCAAATTGAGCATGACAGCAGTTCAAAATGACACGATTAAAGCTTATAGGACAGATTGACTGCCTGGCTTGCTTACATATGGATTACATTAGTGCAAATTCACAGGAGCTATGTATATATATATAAGCTTCCAAATTAAATGTTGGTTTTAAGTCGACCGCACTTGTAGCCACCAAAAAAGTACTCGAAAGCAGAAGGCTGCACAGACTCATGTAGCAACGCAGTATGAGAAAAAGAAGAAGAAAAGGAAGAACAGAGAGCGACGGATGAGAGGAGGGGACAGAGGGAACAGGCGGAGGAGAGGAAAAGATTACTACCATAGTACATCAGGCTTAGCTTCACATCCTTAATGGTAACCATGGAAATAATTATAGAGCAGACAGACAGACTGTGTGAGAGAGTGAGAGCAACAGAGAAAGGAAGAGAGAAAGAGAGAGAAAGACAACAGGAGTTGAGGAGAGAAAGAAAACGATGGGGGGTAAAGTAGCTGAAATGTTTGCTGGAATTCCTAAACCCTCTCTGTGCAGTCTCCGATGATTGAGAGCTGTTTGAAGATGGCACGAGCAGAAGATGTGTTTGGAGGTTAAGCCAATGTAAAGTCAGTTTAACCACTTCCTCAGTCTGCAGAATAGACGTTGGTATCTTTTTTTTTTTTTTTGCCCTATCTGTGCATTTTCACACATGATCTCTGATGTGAAATGCACAAAGACAAGATATATATAGGTGGAAAAATCATGAATGAAAATATCCACCACCTGGACATGGAGGTCATATTATTTTTATCCACCTTTATGTCTCACAGTGTATAAGGGACGCTGGTGCAGTGAGTGTAAAGCAACACAACAGTGCCATACAAACGCTGGTTAAAAAAGTTGCTTCAAACCCACAGTTGTCATGGAAACAGATCTGAGATACCCTTTACCCCTCTGCAAGTGCTGATTGCTTATCATTGCTGAAAGCCCAATCAATGGTGATGTCTTTAAGACTGAAATTAAAAACTACTTGATGTCACTTACATCACTTGTAAAGTCAGATACAGCCTACACTGCTGAGATGTAGGAATTAAGTGTTTGGTTCATTTACATAATTGGAGGTATTGGTTGCTTTGCTGTATGGATTTCTGAGCAGTATTTATAAATTTGTTACCGCAGCGCAAGCGTGTGAGCTCATGGGAAATTAGCAGGGGTCGTGCAANATCATTTACATAATTGGAGGTATTGGTTGCTTTGCTGTATGGATTTCTGAGCAGTATTTATACATTTGTTACCGCAGAGCAAGCGTGTGAGCTCATGGGAAATTAGCAGGGGTCGTGCAAGGCTTGGGTATAGAAATGTGTTTTCTAATTTTTAATTTTGATTGGTCATGATTTGGTTTTTGCCTGTGGGTGTGTAACAGTATGCATACATGAGCAGGTGGTACACATCGTCTTTGTGGATATCTCGTGTGAGTAATAACATGCTTGCATGCTTCCCACACATTTGCCCCTGGCTTTGAACTTCACACTGCGCTGTGTGTATGTGTGTGTTTGTGTGTGTGTTCATGTGTGCCTGTCAGCACAAGGTGAAAGGGAAATAGAAAAGAGTGAAAAGGAAAAAAGGGAAAAGAAAAGGAAGAAAGGAATAAATAGAAGAGGATGGAAGAGGAAGAAAGTGAGGAAGGGCTCTTGCAGGGTTTAAATTCACTCCAGGTCCCACAGGGATCCATCCAGCCCCACCCCTTCCAAACATCTCTCTATCTCTCCCGCTCTCCCTCTCTCTTACACACTACTGAAAATAGAGAGGGAGAGAGAGAGAGAGAGAGAGAGAGAGAGAGAGAGAGAGAGAGAGAGAGAGAGAGAGAGAGAGAGAGAGAGAGAGACGCAAGGCGTCAGTGCACTGCTGCTCCCTCCCTAAACTGTACAGCCGTCCACCTGTGCGGGATAATCTCCGTCCAGGCAGCAGACAGGAGACACTACAATATCCATCGCTTGCCAGGCGGATTACTTGAGGATGAGCCGCGTTTTGGTGGGAAGGAAGACGAGGGACTAAGTTGCCATTATCGCCTCTTTTTCTTGTGCTGCCTTATAGCTGCTGGCACACGTTCAGTTTTTTTGGCATTGCAGTTTTTAGACTACTTTATTCATTGGCGTCTGCTTGTTTCTTAGCCACTTCACCGGCTTACTTCGTTTTCCATATCTGTCCATTTTTGGTGTTAGTTCATATTTCTGGCTGCAGTGGAAATGACAGCTTCATTTTCATTATTAAATTTTGTAATTGCTCGCTGGCTGCGCTGTTGGAGGGGTCCGATCAGAAAATAGGCGCAGAGCGGCAGCGCGTCTTCTCAGCGTGGCGCAGGCGGACCGACCCACTGCGCACCGTACTCATGGCCACGGACATGCACGCTCACACGCACGCGCGCACACACATGATTGCACATCCAGACACGCAGCTTCGTTTTCTCTCTGCGTGCACACCTAGATTTTGATTGCCAACTCAATAGCAGAGTTTCCTCCCGAGTCCAAAGCAGAAACACGTTCACTTTTCACCCATTTGACAAGTTCATTTTTTCTGGCATGCACAAGGCGGAGACCAACTAAGAAAACCACTGCAGAAACATTCCCATCTAAAAGATGAGAGAAATTGGCCTCAGCGGATCTTCCGTCGGTTACCGGAATTGTGAGTGCAGGCTCGGGGCGGAGGGCACCGGGGAGAGAGGACAGGGAGAGGCCGGGGAGGAGGAGCTCTCAGCCGGACTGCCCGCCGCGGAACAGCTGCTGCTGCCGGTGCTAGTGAAGCAGGCTGCTGCTGCCGGGGGGAGGCAGGGGGAGGATGAACAGTGCCTCAGTGTGAAATTATAACACTCAGCTGGCTTTGGGAGTGTTTGTTTTTTCTCTCGTTTTACCTCTCACTAATTAGTCTGAAGATGCGCCATAACGAACAGTGGCCTACTTAATAACTGCCATCCTCTACTCTTATCAGTGTGGCACTTTTGGGTCACCTTAAAGGTAAAATTCAGCACTTTGGGGGAAGTTAAGGCCTGCAGTTGTGAATTCACCTGTGCAGTTTCCTCTGAAATGACATCCTCCCACCCACAGGCCACTTTTAACTTTGTGTAATG
>JANJYP010035135.1:0-10210 GCA_024605115.1 Rastrelliger brachysoma
ATCCCCATTAGCTGTCACGATAAAATTTAAACATAATATGACTCGGCCAGAACAAGCATGTAGAGCCATACCGTGCCGTACTGTGCCTGTATAGGAGCGCCATAAGTGGAGGCAAAGAAAAGGAAAGATGTCAAACAAACTGTGATTTTAGGGGGAGGTACATCATTCTGCTCAGTGCTTTGGTATAGTGTCTGCTAGTTTCTCGGCAAGATCATTATCATGACTAGACTCTGGGAAGACATCAGAATAGTTTGACATCAAAACCATCCCATGTTTCCTTGTAAGCCCTAATCTTCTCGAAAAGAAAAGAAATTAATGTATTGCCCAAAAAATGCCAAATTGAAAATATTATTTCAAACCAGTCTCTAAGAAAAGCAAATCTATTCATGGCATGTATGTAAAGTAATTTTGTTTGTGTCTGCCAACAGCATTATACAGTATTCATAAGAAGAAGGTTTATGGAGCAAAGATGCTAGAATCTCAAAACCTTCAAAGTCCCAAATCCAAGTAAGTATGTACTGACACAAAAAACACTTTCCAAACAAAAGTAACAAAAAAATGTCACACATTTTGTTTTGGTTTCCCTGTGTGATAATATGTAAATGATCAAAATCCCTTCTCTATGTTTACTGCTGTGTGTGAAATAACTGGAACAGGCCGAAAATGATGCAGCATTCTTCCCTAAATCTCTGATTTCTATTACAGTCGCTCCACTATATTTGTGCGGCTCCACACAAACAACCATGACAGGCTGAGCTACCAGCCTGGTGACCATCTGGGCATCTTCCCTGGCAACCACGAGGACCTGGTGACAGCTCTCATAGAAAAACTGGAGGATGCTCCACCTGTCAATCAAATTGTTAAAGTGGAGTTCCTGGAGGAGAGGAACACTGCCCTGGGTGGGTGATGCAATTAGCAACGTCACGCTACTTTACGAATAAAGTAGGCGTATGATCAGGAGCTTTGCAGTCTGAAGTCTGGGAAGGATGTCAAAATCGAAGCATCAATTAGAAACAGTCTCTCTTGCCTCGGCAACCATGAAGTCACACAAGATATTTTTACACAGAAATTGTGCAGTGAAGCTGCATATTGGCAAACAGTCATGGTGACCCTGGATGACTTAAGTGTGATTTTTCACTGTGACTGTGAAGAGAAATGTTTCTTAAACACAGTATGTGTGCTTCATCAGAAACCAGATTTGATAAGAATGGTCAAAAATCAAAACAATAACCTAAAAAAAAGCTTAAATGCTGCAGAGCGAGTTGATAATTATCTTTAAGTTTGTCAATACAAGCAACCTTTTAGAATTTCCACATAGTTAGTTAATCCGTTAATGAAATTAATGCAGCTTTGGTCTTCCTCTTTACTCCAGGTGTCATCAGTAACTGGACTGATGAGACTCGTATTCCTCCCTGCACCATATACCAGATCTTCCAGTACTTCCTGGACATCACCACCCCGCCGAGCCCTGTCCTACTGCAGCAGTTTGCTGCTTTGGCAACCAATGACAAACACAAAAAGAAACTAGAGATTCTTAGTAAGGTAAATTCATTTCAGCATTACCATTAATATTGACCTTTAGAATTATTGAGCTTCTGCAGCACTGAGTGCTTAGCATGGTTTGTGACCAGATATATAAGGGATTTGTGACTTGATGTGTGTAGGCTGTATGCAAAAATATGCTCTTTTCAAGAACCAAATGTATGCAGACATTTTTTTCACTTTTTATTAGGACACTGTTCATAGCACAGTTCTATAAAAAGTCACAATTGGTTTGAGGCACAACAATAACGCACATTCATCATTAATCAGATATGATGGATCGTTTTCTCTGTCTGATTTGATACACTTTGCACTGATGTACGTACAGTAGGAGTAAGCTGGCGCCAAATTAAAGCTGTTGATCGCTCTAACCCAGAGCCGTTCCCCCTTGCAGTGCCTCCCACAATTCACTCTCCATTTTTGTCAATGTGTGGAAAAGGCTGGCTGAGGCCAAGCAGTGACTCATATGCTCATACATCGAATCATTGTCACCAAAGCAAGGGGGAAAAGATGGAAGGCTTCTGAATTCAGAAAAAGAAACTGTACTGTAGAGTCAGCACTGCAGCAGTGGATCAATTTTTATTTTTAAATGAACCAAATCTGAGCCAGGTTTCTCAGAGTTTTCAAATCCCCTTATTTCAAGATTTTCGTGACAACCATTAGAAATCACTCAAGCTGTCATGTTTCAATGATGCATTCTGTGTTCAAAGCATGAAAGAAAAAAACTGATTAAACAAAAAGGATGCCATTTCAAACAGTATCTCAAACAAACTAATGATATGAGTCTATAAAGAGTCCCACAACCCCATCTGTATACCAAGGACAAAGAACAATAGGGGAAAGTGCCCTTGCTGTTAAAATTTAGCTAATTGTATGTAAGGTGTTTCAAACAGGGCTTCAGGCTCAGAATGGACACCAGACTAGACTCCTTAATGGGCACAGTGTTGCTCATTAGCAGTTTAAGAACAAAGAAAAATTTGGGAACGTATCAAAGTTTGTTTTATTTTATTTTATTTTTTTTTGTACTGCTCTAAATTAATCACATCAAAATGTCATGACACACTAAACAGTTGGGCAGTGTATGGTGAATGGCTCTGCTTGTGGCTACCTCCTGCTCTCGAGTAAGAAATCTAAAGAACTATTTTCCTCTGCTCTTGTGGCACTTGCTTCTTAATTAGGCGAGCAACACTTCTACAACTTTCCAAGACAAGACAGAATTTAAATCCAACAAACATCCCAACTTTCCTCTCCAAACTTCTAGGGTTTACAGGAGTATGAGGAGTGGAAGTGGTACAATAATCCCACACTGGTGGAGGTGCTGGAGGAATTCCCCTCTATCCAGATGCCCTCCACTTTGCTGCTCACTCAGTTGCCCCTGCTGCAGCCTCGCTACTACTCCATCAGCTCCTCCCCAGAGATGTACCCAGGAGAGATCCACCTCACAGTGGCTGTGGTCTCTTACCGTGCCAGAGGTAAGAACCTGTTCATTTGGGGATCTTTTTCATTTCAGAAATGGCTCCAACAATGCTGATCAAGGATTTAAAGGGAGTGCACGTGCAGCTGCAGATGTTTTATGCTGTCTGGAAGAGAAAACTTTAGCAATTTTGCTTGGTATAAATGATTATTATCTTGATACTTCAATAAAAATGTTAAATAAACTCAATCACATCCAGTGATTTCTAGTAAAACATATTTGTTAGTTAGTTCTCAAAAAAATACAAATTCAAATACTGTACATGTATTTTCTTTTAGTTCAGTGCATGTTGTGGGTGAAAGGCACTGTGCTGCAGCTCTTTCAAGGTTGCTGCAAAGACTCTAAAAGTCAAATGACTCAGCGTCTGTGAAAACCCTGCGATGGCTCTAAGAAAATTGATTGGAACTTATCTTAGAAAGCCAGTCTGCTTCACAGAGCAGCTGGACCACGACTGTAATTACAAGAAACCTAGATTTAGAAACACCTCTCAAAAAGACTCATATCTCTCATATATTATATATACAGATATGAACATAAACACAAATGAGAGGAATTATTGCAAGTGTATCTGGATGACAGTATATAAAATGAAGTAGCTATTCAGCGTTCCGTTTCAGTGATAATGTGTAGTACACTCTTATATCTTCACCTTTGCAATTAGCATCCATACTCCCACCTTGTCAAGTAGGTAGCAAGCATTACCAGATGCTAGGCACTACTCCTCTCTCTCTCACATGTATAATATGTACTTGTGCAAACATATTACTATGATTCTATATAAGCAACAGTCGAATTACAGTAATTTCTCTTTACAGAGAGAGAGAGAGGGAGGGGGAAGTGGCCTTAGCCTTGGAAAACATGTTAGAGACACTCATCTCCTGTTTGTTTTTGCACTTAAAGAGAGTGGGAGGAGGAGAGGAGAGAAAAAGGTAAAGTGCTTGCTTGGTAATCACCCCTTTTAGATGGAGAGGGACCTATCCACCATGGAGTGTGTTCATCGTGGCTCAACAGGATAGAGAAGGGGGAGATGGTGCCATGTTTTGTCCGGGGGTAAATATCACAATGTTTCTCCAAGGACTTTTGTAGAGTATCAATCTCTATTGTGGAATTTAAATTGTATTTTTACTTAATTTATGCCTCTAAATTTATTTTCTATTGCATTGCTTTAGTGCACCATCATTCCAGCTTCCCCAAAACCCCCATGCACCTTGTATCCTGGTGGGTCCAGGTACTGGTATCGCCCCTTTCAGAAGCTTCTGGCAAAAGAGACTATATGACCTTGAACACAAAGGTTGGTATTTTTTTTATTTCATGTTATGGGTTTCGCAGTGAATTTTCATTACTGCACATGAAACTGCAAATCTTCAACTCGCTGATCATTAGAAGATGCAGAAAAGCGGATACATTTATATATACTTATCCTCCCATTTAATTTGCTGTGATTTTCCTTTCTCATGAAAGGTGGAATTTGGCTCAAATCCCTGTCAGAGATTTCAATAATATGAGCATTAGAGATATCGTAATGTGCTGGGGATTAAAACAATTGTATGAATGTGTGTATCTGATTAGGTGAATGTTTACATGTATTGCAACGTAGTTTGGATGGTTAATAGATTAGAAAAGCACTATATAAATGTAGTCATCTGTAAAAAAAAACAAAACCTCTATCCATGTCCTTTAGGAATCGAGTCAGGGCCGATGATCCTGGTGTTTGGCTGTCGGCAGTCTGAGATGGACCACATCTACAAGGAGGAGACCATCCAGGCCAAGAACAAACAAGTGTTCAAGGAGCTCTACACGGCCTATTCCAGAGAACCCGGCAAACCAAAGGTACAAGAACTAAACTGTATATAACTCTGGATGACTCAGCTTGTCACAAGTCTCTTTGGACTGCTGTGTGGGTTTGAAATGAAATTACAGCACAGAAAAGGCTGAATAAAAACTGCTGTGGTTATATCCTAAAATGTTCACTCACTCCATTTGATAATATGACTTTCTGCTGTAGTTTTTTTTTAGGTAATACAGTATGTTTTACATTTGCTGTTTTCTAATCCAGTTACATTTATGNCTTTTTTTTAGGTAATACAATATGTTTTACATTTGCTGTTTTCTAATCCAGTTACATTTATGTCTCTACTTAATTTGCTGTTCTGAATGATTATTGTATTGTTTATGATTCACTTACCATCGTGATTATGCTTTTCACTTAATCTAAAAAGAACATAATGTAGAAAATATAATTTTCCATACTTGATATGTGCTTAGTCCCTTGACAAAACAGACTGAAAGCCTATGGTTTACATTTTTTCCTTCATTGTACAGTCAATGATCATTCCCACATTGTTTGCTTTTTACACATGTGACGTCTTCATGCATGCTCATTATTCCTCCTGTGCCTTTCTGCCAGAAATATGTACAGGATGTCCTGCGTGAGCAACTGTCAGAGACGGTGTACCAGTGCCTGAGAGAGGAGGGAGGACACATCTATGTGTGTGGGGATGTTACAATGGCCGGAGATGTTCTCAAAACTATCCAGCAAATTATCAAGCAGCAGGGCAACATGAGCCTGGAGGATGCTGGCTTCTTCATCAGCAAGCTTCGGGTAAGATAGGAGCAAGCAGTGCGATTCACTGTGCAAAAATTATCACTGTTATGTTCCTCTAAACCCCAATGAACAGCTTGGAGTGATTGCAGTGTTAGAAAAAAGTAAGTTCAATAGTTTAGACTTGTGGGAAAAGGCAGCGCCCTTAAGAAAGTCAGTCAACCCTAGTTGAACATGTGAAGCTGTTCAGTGACCAACAGCGTAAGATTTTGGCTCTACTGGGTCGTTTCTTCACATAAATGCATGTGAGTGCTGAGCACAGGGCTGCTGAAAAACAGACAACAGAATTTGCTGAAATACAGTAACAAAGGTAACAAAGCACTGCCCATCTGTGAGTTGATTGGAAAAAAGGCTAGTGTGGCATTGGCACACTTACCTTTGCAGTATACAAAAGGACTGTTCAGTGAATCTACAACATGTGATGAGTGCAGGCATCTGGACTTTAATTAAATGTCTAAGTGTTTGAGGAAAGATATCACAATGCAAAATCTCAGCATGACGAAAACACAAAGAAAAAAAAAACAATACACAAAATGAAAATTAATTGAATCCCAATACTACATTGTGTTAATTTTAGTTGGTATGCAGCATACACAGTTTTTAAACAGAGAAATAGATCTGAAAAGGGAAGCTCTAAAGACAGCTGGAACATACAGAGAAGAGTGATCTATTAGCAGTGTTAATTAGATGTTTTTAGTGCACATATTTCTAAAGACCTTCTAATAACCTCTGTTGTTAACTGACAGTCTGACACCATCATGTATTTTATCTTAAAAGCCTTAAAGACTGCTTCAAAGACGTATCCACATTCCCTTTGTTTCTGTTTCATTCACTGTTATATCTATCCACCCCCTCCTCGTCTCTGTCTCTTTTTTGCTGTCACCATCCTGTCATTAATCAGGATGAGAATCGCTATCATGAGGACATCTTTGGTGTCACCCTGCGCACCTATGAGGTCACCAACCGGCTTCGTTCAGAGTCCATCGCCTACATTGAGGAGAGCAAAAAGGACTCAGATGAGTAAGTGTCGTGTGTAATCAATTTCCAGCATTTTTTTTACACAGTAGGAATTTGAGTCAAATACCTGCACAGTGACAGGGGTTATAAAAGCACAGAAGTCATATTTTCCACAAGCCAATTTGTTCTGCTGATTGAGCTTTTAAAATCAGCGATACAGTTTCCTGTAGTTTTTTCTACATGCAACATACGGTCAAATTTCAAGACAGTTGATTTTATCAGGTTATGAGATTTCTCAGTGCTATGCAGCAGGCTCCTCCTTTAGAAAATAAGTGTCAGCTACCTGATAAATCAAGACATTATGCATTTTGGTGTTATGATGGTGCTAATAAAACAAAGGTCATGATGTCACCAGACACCTTGAAGATTGACAACTTGACAGATTCACCAGCACTTCATACAACCAATGAATCCAGAAAATGCTTACCGTACATTCAATTAGTCTTTCCTTCATTCATACACAATTCATTTTCTATTTCATGGATGCATTCATTCACTTATTGTGTATCTGTGTGTGGATTTTATGAGGCATTGCGTCGACACGCAAAACCAGGACCATTCACTTTTCTCGTCTGAAACGTTGCTGAACTGTGTGGGATGCTTAAGATCTGTAATGTTTTTTCTGCTTTATTCATCTTTTTTTTTTTTTTCTAGCAGTGATCCTTCTGAACCAATCAAATTTACCAGCTGATTAGATCATGTTTTAGTATAAAAATGTTTTGGCACAGCCCATTGATATTTATCTTAACCATCAGAGTAGATCAACCTCAGAGAGACATTTATATAAATCCAACTCCGATCTGCAACCTGTACTAGCTGGCAACGACAATGTGTTATCACCCCTAGTTTCAGATGAAAACAGAGTAGGTAACCATAGAAACCCTTAGAGAAGGGCCTTTAAACTAACAGGATTAGAGTGAAAGCGAGTGGCTCTGCTCCATTTCTGTTTTTGTTTCCAACGATATTTGTGCATATACAAGATAAGACACTTCATATACCCTTGCTATGAGAGCAAAACAAGAGCCCTACATAGCCACTATGGCTCATTAAGCACCAACATAATGCATCACAGATGATGGTTCCTGTGTGGATTGTCACTTGAATTTCACATTTGGCCATCAAAGCCCCTGCTCACTGGATGAGTAATGACTGTAACATCTCTATTTCTATGTCTCTGTCTGTCTTTCTGTCTCTGCCTCTGTCTGTCTTGTCTCTCAGGGTCTTCTGCTCGTAGGTTTGTGAACCAGTCTGTAGGACACAGCGACGCTGGTTAAAGAATACTGTGCCAATTTTTGTACTGTAAAAAAAAAAGTGTTTCTTTTTTTTATACCACTTTAATGTTTCTGTTGGGCTCTGCGATTTGTCTGTAGCAAGTTGGAAATGTTCTGTTCTCTGAGAATCTGTTTTGCTTGTTGATGATACTTCCAAAAATTATAATTGACCATTTTGATTCATAATGTGTGCACCTAGTGTAATGACCTGCCTCATTGTGAATGCATGACCAAGACAAGAATATACTCAAGAAATATAATATACTCTGTGTTATTGTTACAGTTAAAAGGCTTTTACTGAGGTTTTATATTTGCAAAGAAATGAGTGGCATTGATAACAAACTCACAGACCTGTATGAAGAATTAAATAAAGATGAGAATCAGGCCTGGTCAAATCTGTTCAGTTTGTCTTTTAGTGATATGAAAGGCTGTAGTTCCAGACAAAGGAGAGATAAGTAAAAGATGTACAGGCATGCATATAGAAAAACTGAAAGATTTATTTGCTGCCATGTTGATGGGTCGCCCTGAATTATGAAAACAGCGATTCTGTCATAGCCTCAACAAACATGTTATCTAGCTGTTCATTGGCAATCCATCAAAATGCATCAGCCTTTGTGCCAGCTTTCTTTTTAGTGGCCTGTCCTTTCTCTCATAACATTATAATCTTGTGTGTCCCAGCTGGAGCTTGCCTGACCCACAGCAGCTGCTTAGGAATGTGGAGGGCAGCCACTAAAAGGGAAATCATCACCTGAGTCAGTACCTAGTAAAATGAAGTCTGTTCATTAGCTAATAAAACAGTGTGGCTCTCTTTAAAATATTAAATTATAGATGTGTTGACTATAATCAAAGAAAACTAATTTGTGTTTGATGCCTAAATCATATAATTATGATGGAGGGAAACTGTGTTGTAAAATTATTTTTTAAAGGTAGAAATTTAAATCAATGGTTAAAGGAATAGTTAAACATTTTAGGAAATACCCTATACTCTCTTGCTGAGAGTTGGATGACAAAAATACTAATGCCATGTTTGCATAGTAACATACACGGTAGCAAAGACTGAGAACAAGAGGAAATGATCAACAGTTTCTTGGCCAAGAATGAGACGTCCCCATGAAACAGTAACTTGTCTTTACAATATGCTAAGCTAATTAACCGCTGGCTGTAGCTTCATATTTGACATTAGAGTACTGTAAATATAGTCTCATTTTAGGTTTGTCAGCATTTTCCCCAAGATGTCAAGCTAAACTGTAAAAAAGAAGCAAATATCTCTGTAACAATATATTGTTAATTTAATATTATATAGATATTTTCTTCAACCAGATCCAATTATATGGCTGTCGCCAATTTGCCCCAGTTGTCACCTTTGCAGCTGTTGAATTTTATCAATCACCATAACTCCTCTGCCTCTTGCCTTACATTAACTCTGCCTCTGCCTACACACATTGATTCTCTCATATGTCTGCATGACTGTGCAACCCCACGGCTCACAAGCCACCCTTTCACTGTGACCTGACACCTGTTTGTGTACTGTAGCATCAGTGTGCAAGCGTGCATGTGCCATAGAAATCATAACTGTGTTCATCTCTATACGAGTGGGCGTTAACATGCATGTGCTCAGGTGTGCTCTGCACAATGGCTAGTAGGTTTTTAATCTGCCTGTCATCTGTTACCTTTCAAACATGACATGATTTTGAAATAAGCATGAATATGTTGCGCTGTGAGTCACTCAAGCCTGCGAATCTAATGGAAACTGCCCACATGGCTTTTAGTTTTGATATTTGTTCAATTCTACTTTTATGTTGCAGTGATGTTTAGTTCTTTGTTATTTTTGTTATGTTTTTTTCAAATTCAAAGATGAGGGGCAATCACATTGCCACTGTGGTCATTTGCTGCTTTCCAATGAGTCAAGGTTGAAATCTGAATTGTGGTGCAGGGGTCACATATATTTATTGATCACCCACTCGGCAGTAACTTATGGCTTTGTCTTTGATTCAGATTAAAGATAACTGTCAGCATGATTTCAATGTGAGTTTCCAACATCCCCAACAGCTGCCAAGAATCTTTTTTGTTGTTGTTATTTCTTTGTTCATAATTTGTTTTTCTGAGTCAACTGTTTTTACTGCTGGGAGAATATGGGCAATTCCCATTGCTCCCATTGTTATTCATTCTGGATGAATGTCTCCTCTGTACAATTTGTTTAAACAGATTTTGTTTAACTGGAATGAGAGCCGTCAAGAAAATGTCTGTGATGTAAAATGTGCAACAGGAAAATAAATGATACGAGATATAGCTTCTATATATAAT
>JANJYP010035152.1:0-18850 GCA_024605115.1 Rastrelliger brachysoma
GAGGTGGCATGCTATGATTCCATTTTAACTATATCTCATCCAGAGAAGCCAACATCTGTCCTCTGTCAGCCAGGTGTGGCTCATCCTCTTAAATGAGCAGAGATTTAATGCTCGTGTTCTAATTAAATCCAACAGCTTGACTTTCTTCACGGTGTAAAACGGAGCGTAGCTTCATGGTATGTTGTTGAACATCTTAAAAGAATAGTTCACCCAAAAATGAAATTCAGTCATTATCAACTTAACACTCATTCTGATGAGAACCGGGGGGACTGAATTTCATTTTTGCATGAACTATTTTTTTTAAGGTGTTCTGGTGTCCTGATGTTTGATGTTGATGACTTATTATGTTTTCTGTCCACACCTAGGATTCTTGAAATGAATGAATGTGAACATCGATAATAGACTCAGTATATCAATTAACAATGTGTGTGTGTGGGTGTGTGTGTGGTGTATCAAGAGTATGAACCCAGCAACAGTGTTCTGTTTCAACCAACTTCTCTAACTACTGATTGGAAGCCAAATCAAATTTTACACATACTGGCAATGAACATTTTGTCAGATGGGTTGTAACTGTTAGTCAAAGCATTCTGCAGATGGCTAGTGTTCTCCATAAAATATGTAGTGCAAATGCACAATGGCAGCATATATGGAACAAATCTTGTTAGCAGGTGTTCAGATGGAAAGCAGAACAACACTAAGAAAGTGTAATGGGTTGTGTCAGTGCACTGCAAATGGGATTTTTAAGAAAGGGACTGACTCACTTTGGGGACATTAATCTGGGTTCTTTTAGTTTTAAGCACTGATAGAAAAAATATATTGTTAGTGGAGGAAAGCCAAGCTTGTTTTTAGAACATGCATCTTTCTTATTCTACACATGAATTTGCAGCTTATTTCAAGTTCAAATGATCTAGAAATGAGCTCACACGCAACATCTCAACAACCAGGTTAACAAATACCTTTTTGATTAAGAACAATATTTTCTCCAATCAAGAATACAGTGAGCAATGTAATGCTTTAGTTTTAACAATACAGGTGGCAAGAATGTCATGCTAACTTATTATTATTGTAAAGCAAAAAAATCTTAATCCATTGGCATAATTTTTTTGTGTTAAAATGAAGATTTTAAGATAATATTAGGGATTATTTGTCTTGTTTCAGGTGGGTCATTTTTTGCAGTGTGTCCAGTTGACGTGAAGTGAAACATGAGTTTAAAAGTTTGTCAGGTATTAAAACATTTCTAAGTGGTTTATAATGGCATCAAACAGGACTTTACAAATTGGGAAATGATTGTGGCAGAAATCTTTCCTACTCCAAGGAGGAAGGAGGAGCCTGTGGAGGAAGAAGCAACCATCGAGGTGGAACAGTCCATGGGTTAAACAGCCAGGCAGGGGAGGAGAAGTAATGTCCAGCCCATATTTCATTTTAATATGTTGATTTCATTAACACATCATTCCCAAGAGTGCAGTCAGAGATTATTTTAATTTGATTTATTTGATTTTAATTTTTACATCAGGGACCATGGACAAAAACTATCTCAAAAGAGAAAAGATGCTGTGCACTAGATTTAGCTAACACCACTCAACTTAACCAACACACACTCACACACCTCATATACATACAAATATAACAACCAGATCAAATCAGAGCTGCTTGTTTGATCTATCTACACCAAGGATAGGTTTGCAGTGTTGTTGACAGTGAGCTCACTGCTTCTCTGTGACAGCTTACAAAGTGGACTCTATCCTGCAAATGTTTCCATCACTCTTCATCACTACACTTTCACACCACACAAGACCATAACTTGCATGTTAAGCATCCTCTTCTTGTGTGTTATGCAGCAGCAGCCTGTTGTCTGAACAAGTCAAACTAAACAGGACACAAAGAAGTTAGTTTTGTGTTGGTTGGTTATTGTAGTTTTTATTTAAACTATAATTTTTTATCTTTAATTCATCTAACTAAATTATTTTTTACTTTCATTTTCATTAACTATAATAACCCTGCTCTGAACACATCTTTAGTCAAGTGTCTGTGAGTATACATATACATTTACATATATAGTGTATCACTAGTATTATCCATGGGAAGTTCACATTGAGCTTGTTGTGTGTATGATCTACATGGGCTATATAACACAGATGATATCTGCAATTTTCACTAATCACACTACACGCCCAGGTAATACCAGTGATGTACACTGGATGCTTTATGTGTGCAAATTCAGGAGCTCACACAGCAGCTCAGCATGGAGGTCAGCTAAACGGCATCTGGATGTGCTGATAATGTTTGGATTTGATCAGTAACTGTTAGTGAAAGACAGACATGTTTGTCTGATGCAGATGCACTGCAGGACACAGATATGTAAAACCCTCAATGGCACGAGGTCCCCAGGTAACACTAGTCCAGTGTGAATAAAACATTACACTGACTGTTAAAGTTGTTTTAGGATTTGGCATAAACAGACACAAATAAACAAACCCTAGCCTTTAGTGTAGCAACGAGGCCCAGACAGCTAGCCATTCAGTGTGTGTGTGTGTGTGTGTGTGTGTGTGTGTGTGTGTGTGTGTGTGTGTGTGTGTGTGTGTGTNGTATGACTCAGTCCCCAGAGGAGCAATAGCAGGCACTGGCTCCATTTACGCCAGGAAAGAGGAGATGGGGTGGTTTAGGGGTGGGGGGTGGGATGGGGCGGGGGGTCCATGCAGATAATGAGCAGATGGCATGGGAACACACGCACGCTCCTTGCCATCCATCTGGACAGTTTTGCAGGTGAAGTGTAAACTATTCACTCACTAAAAAAAATAAAATAAAAAATAAAATCTGACATCAAAGTAGTAAACGATGTAGACAAATAAAGAAAAACAACAGTATGATTTAACAAAGGGTAGAGAGAGCTGTTTTGGTCTGATGATCATTCAAAGCAGCAGAGACGGAGACATACAGTAGAGGAAGAGGACAGAGGGAGGGAGAACACAGTGTGAAGGACATTTAGATGGATACTGCAGGCTTTCCACAATACATGGCCTTGTTAAAGTTGGAGTGTAAGACATTTGAACGTCCATTACATTCAACACAATGCGGAGTCAGCACTTCGCAGTATACCAGAGTTTTTAAATGTGGTGTCTGTGGTGACTTTCCCATGCTGCCTCTACAGTAGTGATGCATTTCACCTCAACCAGCAATGATGGGTTTGTGACTGTTGTCCGGGGCTGTGTCCGAAATCACTCACTCATTCCCTAACCCCCTAACCCCTAACCCCTACATAGTGACTCAGACCTAGTTCACTATATAGTTCACTCAACGGCAGAAATAACAATTCGGACACTACTCAGGCGCCGTTGATGATGTCGCTGCTGTCACACAGTTAAACGTCAATGCCAGCTCTGGACTATACTTAAATATTCAATTCTATAGTAGTCCAAATGAGACTTAAACAGGAAATGAATCCCTTCCCCTCCACTACATTTAGCAGTACTTTACCTAACAGTTTTTAATTGACTTGTCTTAAACTTGTGAAATAAACTAATATCTAAATTTGATATCTCCAGATACATTTGTGTAATTCACCCCTTCAAGTCTATCCCTTTGTTTTCTTTGTTGACTGAATTTGCAAATACAAAATGACGTGTGAATTTATATCCGTAAAACTGAATGTGATGTTCATTGTGGTTACTGGATTAACGAGGCGGCGTTTCAAATTGTGTATTATGTTAGGCTACTGTTATTATGAAAGGAGGATTAAATGATGCATGATGAGCAATTTAATCAAGCTGTGTTCTTCACTAAATTATTACAAATGTACTGTATGTAGCAGTATCTTACACTGACACCATAACTAACTTCATACACCTTATTGGTAACCAGCTCACAGACAGCATTGAAGTTAAGCTCACAGATGGAGTGGCACCTGATTTCAATATTTCAGTTTGTACAGACATGCTCATTGATGCAGCAGTGCATAGATCTGTTCAAATATTTCATAACGTGACACATCGACAATATTACACATTCATGTAGAAATGATGTGACAGAAAGAGGATTACATTGGATCTTTTTTTTAATTCAAAGATTTTTGTGTCCAGAGCTGACCTGACATAATCAATGCTTTTAATGTACATGAATTCATCACAAGTTTTCTGCAGAGCATAGATGTATAATGCTGAAGAAATGGCTGAAGGACTTCTTCTGAGATTGCACGAGGAATTAATGTTGACTGCGTATCACATACCGTTGGTGCATCATGGTGCTGAATTATCTTATGTTGGAAGCCTTTTAGTGTCAATTCTGATAGATCTGATTGGTTCCCATGTCCCAAGGAGAATGTGATGAATAATGCATCACATGTAACCAAGCAGAGATCTCAAAGTCATATCACCATTAAATATGCATGCAACATGTAAGGCATATATGAAATCACATGTTGAACTTCACCTTGGGTCTAATGTCTCATCAGATGCAGCTCACAACGCAAATATTCACCTATCTCCTTCCACTGCCATGCACATACTCCTAATTAGCTTTACCGGAAGAGATTTCACACACCATCCACCGGGCCTTTTTACAACATCACTCACTGCATGACTGCATCCCATTCACCAGATGACACACCGATGTGCTTCTTATCCTTCCTCAATGGTTAAAATATTGCGGTAGAAGATCCATGGATAACAAGAAAAAAAACTGGAAAATGATTTGTAAATGCTTGAATGAAAGGAAGTTTCAGATCAAATTAAAAGTGTTTTTTTTTTCCTTTTGACATCATGTATATACTTAAGAATTAGTGGAATGGTTCTAATAAACTGAGTTGACTTCATCTAATAAATAGAATGCAGTTTTTTGTCAGCTGGTAAATTGTGACAATGTGTTTCCAACTGAATGCAACACAAACATTGAAAGCAACATGTATAGAAAAATCAGTGGTACAGTGAGAATGGAAATGAGGAAAAACACATCCACTCTAGTTGAGGATGTTTCCTTTTACAGGACACATTTGTGCTGTCTGTCTTGAAGCAGCAGTTAGATAGTCAAATGAATACTGAAGACTCCTTCCCCTTAATGATGTGTTACAGTGGAAGTGATGGAGGACAAAATCCACACACTGTGTAAACATGGATTTAAAAGTTGATATTAATCTAATATGAAGCTTCAGCTTTATCCAAATGAGTCATCTTCTATGTTTGAACGTTATGGTCTTTTTGTTATGATACTTCCACCACAGAGAAAACAGGGAAACACAAACAGGGAATGTTGATGCTAAAAAGATATGTCTAACTCACACTGATGAAGACTCCTACAAGTGTAATGATTTGAAAATCTATATTCCATACCAATTCACTTTAATGGCCACACAGAAGCTGCTAGAATTTGGCTCCAGGAACATCGCATTTCCATCAACAACGCTGCACAGACAAAAATCCCAGCAGGACTGTCAAGGTGAAACAATCCCCAGTGGGAACACAGCCAGGCAGCAGAGGAGATTTCAGCAGAAATGTTCATTTCAGGGTGATACCAATATTTCATTTTAAAAGCTCTTATCAGCCAATACCAATGACATGCCAATATCATTATGCACCCAAAAATAAATATATTTTTTCCACATTTATTGGAAATACATCTTACTAACAATTTGTTGACTCACTAACAGTCTCTTCCCCTTGGCTACAAGAACAAACAATAATGCTGTGCAACACTGATATATTTCCTTTAAGACAGACTTGAAAAATTGTGAGCCTGTGCTTTAAGCAGAAGTTATGTTGTCACTAGTCCATTTGTTTCATTCTGGCCACAGAACAATACTTCAATGAGTGAAACTGAGAGACAGTTGAATGACCTTCTTGGTCAAGCAAGTTTTTGGTTGGTCTTTCCGACACTTTGGTTCAGAATGAAACATTTGACAGCTACTGGATAAAGTACCACATAGACTTTTTTGTTCTTGGGTAAATACACAGCTTAGCTATTGATGAATGAATAATATTCATCACTTTGATGGTAGATAGAAAACAAAATGAAGACAGATGCCAGGCAGATGCAGAACTAGACAACAGTAGCTTTATCACAGCAGCAGTGGAAGAGTTACTATGACATCACACCTCCATGTGGTCTTCACCAGTTTATGCTTCCTCTAATGGGGCTGCTTTACGGTGAACTGATACATTTAGTGAACCTAAACAAACTGTTTTCACACATGATGTGAGTAACGTGAACTCATCCACATGTTTCCAGTACAGAAAAGGTTGCTATGGCGATTAGAGGCTCTATTGAACTACATCAACTTAAGAATATGAGAAACAGCAGCCAAATAAAACCAAACAGACAGAAGTTTGTTTGTCAAACATCTGGTCGTGTCTTGGTATACAGTACAGTGAGGCTGAGGCCTCATCTAGATGTAAATGTACATAAAGTAACACGTCTCAAAATATACGCCTTGGAGACATTGTAGACATTCGTTCTTCAATACTTTGCATAGGACCAATACCTGGAAACTAATGCCTTAGCTGTTCTTTGTGTAATTACCAACTATAATATAATATAATGAATGTGTGTGTGTGTGTGTGTGTGTGTGTGTGTGTGTGTGTGTGTGTGTGTGTGTGTGTGTGTGTGTGTGTGTGTGTGTGTGTNTTTGCTAGCTGTCTCCAGAGGACAGAAGATCATGGGCTGCCTCTTACCATACCTGGAGGAGGGTAATCTTAACATTCTACATTGTTCATTTGTGCAATACTAAGGGAAATTGTACAATAATATTGTACAATAATAACAGCACTGTGTGGTGTCTTGTTTGTGGTTGTGTTATGTGTTTCAGTTTAGTAGTTAGTACTTGTAATAGCTGTATTGTCTTTTATAAGCACTTTTTAAACTTTAACATATAACATCAATAAGGATTAATTTCAATTTCACTGTACATATATAATGACAAAGACTATTTTATATTATACTAATGTATTTTCTATTCTATTCTATTCTATTCTATTCTATTCTATTCTATTCTATTCTATTCTATTCTATTCTATTCCAGAGTGATAGAAGAAAGGGATAAAACAGCGTATTGTGATCTTAGCAGGTGTTTGAGTGTGACAGCTCCAAACACATGCAGAACATGTCCTGCACAACACTGCTGATGCTACGGAACTAAATGAAAGCAGAGTGAAGCTCTGGGCTGTATTTATTAGGACAGCCCATGGTGAAGGCTTTGTGCCAGTAAAGATGCTTTTTGTCAGTCATGAACAGGTTTTCTGTTCACCTGAAAACCATTTACTATTTTTTTTTTTTTTTCAAATCACCATCTGCACTCAAGCAGG
Source organism: Rastrelliger brachysoma (assembly GCA_024605115.1). Lineage (NCBI taxonomy): Eukaryota > Metazoa > Chordata > Actinopteri > Scombriformes > Scombridae > Rastrelliger > Rastrelliger brachysoma. Next base: position 7,290 of record JANJYP010035152.1, read on the forward strand.
AAGCCAGGCACATTACAGGGTGTGTCAGTTACAATCAAGCAGTACAGCTTTGGTGTGAGAAATAGCTGCTATTTTATACTGGCATGATCCAGCTGCTCAGACCAGGTCAACAGTGCAAGCACAACTATACTGTGCGCTCTATTTATGGTTCTATATTCACGGCTTTCTCACATATTCTGTTTCACTTTCTAAGTTATGAAAAATAAAGTTCCAAAGAAGACATGAAGTTTAAAGCTACAGCATGTGGTCTGACTGTGATCTACCCACATATCCATAGTTTCTCTACAACATAAACACTAAGAGTCACAGAGCAACATGTCTTCTATGTTGTTGCCACTGTGTGACATTTAACTCATTCAGTGCCAAAGTTTTTTCCCTCAGAAGCTGTTTTCAGACCAGCAAGTTCCCACACCAGTTACACCGATAACTAAAATGCTTGTCCAAGAACAGCCCACATTTATACCAAGCATACAAGGTTGGACAAATAATAATACAGAGTTTGACAGAGTGAGTAGATAGACAGGCAGGAAGACAGAGGACAGTCTGATTAGCATAAGCTGTGCTGCTATGTTCATGTCACTTCATCACATTGTCATGTTATTAAATAAGAGATGTTCATTTTTGTTAAAGGCTGTGTGAGTTGTGATGTTTTCTGTGATGATCTGTCCATTTTCTGATAATGTGTTTTATTCTGTTTTAAGTGACACATTTAAATGCTTTGTACGTGATTGCTTCAAAAACATTTCAACTAATAGTGGTTAAGCCTTTGCATTACTGGGATACATGTGATACAAACAAGCATTAATTAATGTTAACTATAGTTAAGATATGGTTATAATTAATAATGTGTTAACTAAGGGATGTGGGACATGTGTTACACTTTACAGTAAGTATCCCAAACTGCATTAATTAGTGGTTAACTATGGTTAAGTAATACTGATGAGGCACTCAAACATTTATTAAGGTTATGTCAGGTTAATAATGTTAAGCAGTACCTTACTTAAATGTGAGGTAGGGGCTAACCAATGACATACACTGCATTAGTAAATGATTACTTAACACTTGAAATAATTGTTTGTACACCACTGGCAAATGATTAGTAGATATATTAGGTATCTGTTACTTAATGCTTATTCACTCCAAATAAACAACAATTAGAAAATGATTAAATGGTAAATGGACTGTACTTATATAGCACTTTTCTAGTCTTTGCGACCACTCAAACCATTTTACACTATGTCACATTCACCCATTCACACAAATTCATACACTGGTGAGTAAACCAGTAAGTAGCTAACACATTCATACACATTCACACACTTTTGACGCAGGAGCGGGAGCACTTCGGGGTTTTAGTTTAAGTGTTTAAGTGTTTTGCTCAAGGACACATCGACATGGACTGGGGGAGCTGAGAATCAAACCACCAACCCTCCGATTAGTGGACAATTGCTCTACTACCTGAGCCACAGCCGTCCCCAATTACTAGACTAAATACATAATTAATATTTTAATTTAAAAAAATAATTATTGATTAATACTTACATAAGGAAAACTAATTGCATTATAACTTTTATTAATGTTTAATAATGTGTTAGAACCTGGAAATATAAAGTGAAGTCTAGGGGTTAAAGAAGAAAAAAAAGGTGTAACAAGTTCCAAGTTGGCTGACAAGCCTTTTATTGCAATCAACAATACCACAATAACAACAATATTAATAAGAATAATTTTGATGGAAAGAGACCAGATGGATTAGTGGCCCTCAAACAAAATAAAATAAATAAAACAGAAACCACTCCTCTATCATCTGACTGATGCCCCCTTTTACTTTACTTCCTTCACAAAGGACTGGAATGGACTGGAAGGAAAATAATAAATAAAACCTTACCTGAGCTTACCTACACTGACTTACCTGAGAAAAATAAAAGTACAGGGGTCGGCAATTAAGTTTGGCCTCAGGCCAGATTTTTTCCCAAGCCATTACATGGCCACAACCAAAACAATGGCTAATTTATTGAATCAATAGGGGAGGATGAAAATGATAGGTGCTTGTGGAACGACAGAACAGACTTACTGAGACATTCAAGCTTGTTTGAGTGAACTTGCGTTTTCACACTAGGGGCCAGGGTCCGGATCTGAGTACACTTCAGCCCAAAGTCCAGTTAATTTGATAAGTGTGAACACAACCGTACTATGCTCTAGCTCACTTCACAAACCACGCCTGAGTCCGCTTGGAAAGGTGGTCTCAGGCATGGATCATGAGTAACCTACTCAGGCATGGTACAGATGAGGTGTGGAAGCAACCGTGCCCCAGTACGGATGCAGACATGCAGATGAAGGTGTTTCTCAAAACCTCCTGTCTCCCATAAAAACATCTGTAAACGCACAGCAGAGGACCGTCTCATCCTCGGTGCTGCATGGTAGACACTGAAGCGATAAATGTGCTAAAGTTGTTGTGTTTGTCTCCAAATAAATAAAAATAGCCAAATCATTGAAGCGGGCTACGTCTTGGTATCAGTTTCTGGTTGCCATTGAAGCATATGTCGCTTAGTTGCTTCAGGTGTACATGAGTGTACTCGGGTGTAGTATGAAATCTGACCACAGAGGAGAGGGGCAAGGGAGCAATCGTGCTCAGGCACGGTACAAAACAAACGGACCTAGTGTGAAAACACCCGAGCACCAGGCGCTGTCCGCTGACGTCATTGCATGTTGCGCCCACGCTGTGCCCCACTGATGCGCTTATTCATCCTTGTATCCAGATATAACACATAAAAATTTACATCGATTGAAATGTTTCTGTTTTAAAAAGCACAATTATTATTTTTTAGTTATTCTCTCGTTCAAACAATCTCACGGGCCAGATGTTTTTGCTGGGGGCCGCTAATTGCTGACTTAGGACCCAGACTCTAGGTCCCTCTAGGTCCTAGAGACTATACAAAGAGCTATAATAGAACAAAGCTAAGTAGTCCAGGCAAAATAACGTTTTCTGACAAACTGATTGTAAAAGTTTGTTTTTCAGCTGAGATCATTTGAGGCATATGAGGCATCCAGAACAACATTAATTTGTTTTTTTAAATTAAATAATGTATTGGTTATAATGTTGTTATTAATACTATCATAATTTGTATTGGTGGAACTAAACTTAAGAGCTGTCCTTATCCCTTCTCTGCTGAACCTGCGTTACCTGACTGTTGCGTTCACCGGTCGACTTTTATTCTGAAAATCGCTTGAGGAAGCGACCACGGAGAGCTCAGTTATTCCTACATGGTTTAAAGTAGTCTACATATGAAAAAAAAACAGTGAAATATGCCTTTAATGCATTTTCATTCTCAAATAGAATAAAGCTTTTCTACTATACTTTCATTATGACCTACTTCATTATTTCCTGGTACGTAGAAACATGTACGTAGAAACATAACCATGAACCCCCCCTACCCTCCTATCTATCATGCCCCCCAGGCATGATAGATAATTATTTACCAATTGAAAACATATACAGGCACCATGTTGAGGTTGACCTCCAGGCAACTGTTTGATGTTTGTTCTCTCTTCGTGTTCTAATTCATAATTACAGAGTGCACAGATGTAACATTATTTCATCACATGAAATCACATCTCTGAGTCTACGCTCACTTGACTAGCTGAAAAGGAAGGAGACATCTGATAGGCTACACATCATTCCATTTTGAAGAATATGCATGGTGAAGTGAGCTGTGTCAGGGGAGTCTCACAAACATAAACAAATGTAATTAATTTAACACATGAAGATTCAACAGTGTGTATATGAATGTAGCAACATCCAAATATGTTTTGATGAAAACTGCAGATACAAATATTTTAAAATACTGATATCTGAGGGTTTCTATTACATATATTGAAAGAAAGACATATGGCAATCATACTTGTACTCTCTCACTTATTAATGAGCTGAAAAGTGTTCATACTTTTTTCTTTCAATTTTTATGATTCTTCCATATGTTTCAATTGCTAACTACTTTCTATGACAGAATCCAATCAGATATTGAAATCTTTTATTCAACAGTTTTGTCACCCATGTCCTTCTACAATTTTTACACAACTAAAGCAATACACACGGGGAAGATGACATGGTAACAGAGTTACACTAACCCTAAATATCTTGGTACCACTCAGTGGTGAATGAACAGACATTTAAAACCAACATGTCATTTTGCGTGTACTTAGATGCACTTTAATGAGCAACACACAAAGACCTTAAATTAAGACTTGATATGACTTTGAAGCAGTAGCGGGTTGTGGTCTGAAAAAAAGGTGGGGCGCACCATCTGAGTTCATCAGAATGCAGCTTTTATTGAGCATGCTTATGATGAAAATCATGTATAAAAAAATAAGCAAAAATGGGGAAAATGTGCGCATTTGCACGCAAACTGTGTCATATAAGCTACGCAACCAACACAAAAGCTCCATGAACGGGAAGTAGCTGTCAACACATCGCCTACTGTTTTAATGTTACAAACTCAGATATTTCATTAAATCACTTCCAGTTTCCCATCTTACAAAAGCCGCTTTTAGACATGCCACCTTTACGCACAGGTATGACACGGATGGTTCAAACATGAGCCTAAAAACCCACTATACCCGGGCTGAAGCTGGGTGGGATGGGCAAGTGCTGCACGGAGGATAAACGAGACTGATATAGTTTTGTTTTCCACATTTAGAAAACTACATTTATAGTTACAGTTACAGAAAACATGAAGATATGCATATGAGCCATGGAATAAAAAAAACACAGAATTCATAGACTTCTATTGAATTCATAAGTCAACCACCATGTAATCAATAAATCAATTAATTGTAAGCTAATGAACTCAATAACTTGAGTTCATTAGCACAGGATGGCAAGAGAGTTAACTCCGGTGCATGGGTCTCCACTGACTCCTCTGGGATCCTTAGTGTAACGAGAAGTCGACCCTCTAGTCAGTCACTCACTCTTTGTCTCTGTGTGGGGAGGCGGGGCACCTGGTGTACCACAGAGTGTAGCATGAGGGCCCCTTGAAGAGTAGAGAGACCCACAGCTGCAGTGTGGGAGCACAATTTAAACCGAATGACCACGGTGAACCAATGATTATTATTAATACTGTTTTAATATTTATAGCTTGTTTGAACAATAGTTTAACAATAAAACAATTTCTACAACACGGTGCGCACTCAGTGTAGTTCGCTTTTTTTGTTTCTTATTAACAACGGTGTCTATTTTATATACTAATTCTATTTATATACTATACTATTCAAGTGCATTTTTTTGTTAACAGACTATTTTAGATATTTACATTGTATTTTTCTTTTACAATTTCAATTTTAAATATTCTTTAAAGTTAACTGATCTTTAAAAAGGTGTACTTGCATTATTATACCATTATCAATATATTAGTTGAAAAAATGGTATCAAAACAGCAATATTATCATTTATCACAATAATTTCTGGGACGCTTTATCATCCAGCAAGATTTGTTATCATGACAGGCTTACATGCACTTCCTCATATTGATGACAATGATGTTTTTGAGTTATAAAATACACTGTAGTAATTGTAAGTCAGCAGCAAAGGTGATGATGCTCCGTATGACAGGCTGATCAAATATGCACACTCTCATAAAAACTATATGGATAATTTATGAGTTATAAAATATCTGGAAGTCAATGAAGCTCCATCTGCTCCCACCGTATTTATAATAGAGCAGCTGTATACAGTAGAAACTCAAACATGCACACTTTCATGGCACGTGTAATTTATGAGTTATTAAATACATAACAGTCAGTCCATTTTATGTGTCATGAGCCCCATACATACAGTACTGTAGAAACTCCCATTCCAGTTTTCACCTTAATTCAATCTCCAGTCAATGCTAATGTCACCTCTTTATGAACTCATGATCACAATACTCATTTCCATATTTCCTTTAACATAAATGAACTGTGATAGCTATAACTCTAGAAATTATGATGATGGTTACTATTATATTTAACTTTATGAAGTGAATTAAAGACTTATCAAAATTCCACTTAGACCACTTCAAATGCATATAATGCCAAACTCATACAAAATCAAACTTATCAGCTTGTCAGTATACAGTAATTATGTTCATTTTCTTCAGGAAATGCTTTTTAGTTGTGTACGAAATCATGTACAATCAATCAATAAATCAATCAGTAGATAAACATAAGCAAAATGTGAAGAAGGGCCTGCCAACTCCAGCATAAGAATGGCAACATAAAAATAAAGTGTACTAAATAAACAGCATAGTTTCCTCTTTCTCTCTCCACACCTCCATGTTGCTGATTCAGACATAGGCTACATCACTGTGTTACATAGATCTATCAAACTGACCACACTGCATCACATATGTGCCCAAAAATAATGTAGAGGTCCACCAACACCAACAACTATAACGTTAGCCTAATTATAAATGTGCAGTGGTTGGTGGAGTCCACACCACAACTATAAAGCTGCTGGAGCTTTGTTCTCTATGATAGTGTTCAGATGTGTGTCATAGTGTGTGTCTCTGTGGGTCGACTCAGGAACTGCAGACAGAGCTGGGACCTACTGCTGTTTAGTTTCATAGTTGCTTATATTGTTATAATTATTGTTATAATTACTGTTTTTATTGTGGACAGCCCTTAAGCCTTACCTGAAGTCTTAACCTTTAGCAGAACATCATCTTGTGCTGGTGAAGTCATTCATTAAATCCTCAAAGCTTGACCACTGTGATTGGTGGGAAGCACCCAAGTGAAGAGCAAGAAGGTGGGGTTACACAAACATTTTTTTGTTTTTTTGTTCGCAAGTAATTTCAATTCTTTTTCTTTTCTGTACTCATTTGGATTTCTGAGCTACATAGAAAATATGACATATTTTAAAGGTCTCACTGTATTAGATATTTTTAGACCGTTTTTTTTAAATTATTGGTTGCTTATGATCTGAGATGTGGCTCATTATCAGAGATGGTCAACACCTGAATTGCTGTGAATGCTGAAGACAACCGAGTCATCGATGTAAAAAGAAAAAAAAACAAAATGAAACAAATACTGACTTGGAGGGTGGAATAATATTTAGAGAAAAAAATGTTTAGATTGAAGTTTAAAATTTGCAGAAAAAAGGTAAAAAGAAAAAGGTGTTTTCTTCTTCTGAACAGTCCCATAGCTTCACTTTGCAACACTGGAGAGACGTGGCTTGTCATACATTATGCCTGCCATGGAAGAACTGATCAAATTGAGTGTAACAATAAGAAATACCTGTTATCTTAACCCAGAATCACCATATCATCCGAAACATCTGGATTTTGGTAAGACATTGTACTTCTCATAAAACTGAGTTTTATGTTCTGGTAGATTAACAACTTTAATCTCTGAAACTGAGGGGGGGGGGGTTTCTTCAAATATTAATGATTAAAGAATAAAATATGCTGGTTACACTACAGAGTGACTTTTTAAATTAATTTAACTTGAAAATGAATCTGCTTTCAAAGACTAAAATAGATAAAAGACTAAAGTGTCATTGACTCGGGCGAGACTAAAATACTTTAGTTTTTCTTGTTAACATGATCAAACTAAAATATGACCCAAAAATACAGTGAACTGCATATAACAAAAACTAATAATGACCTTTGACACATGACTAAGACTAAAACTAAATTTAGACAATAGCTGAGAAAATTAACACTATGTCCTACACACTGTCACACACCCATACAATAAACATTACTGATTAACTGATAAACATATTTCAGTTATTTGAATACATTTATTTTCCTATTTTCCTTGCAGCCAGGAGTAAAACACAGTGGGTGCACTCAAAAACACAAGGTCTCCACATGAAACTTGTAGGTATCTCATTACTATAAATACATTTTATGTTACATCCATTATATGAACATTTCCATGACAACATTTTAAAGTTGAGGTGTCCTGCCTCGTCTGAAATAAAGGCAACATCTGCTAATGTCAGAATTTGTGACATTGTTTATGAAATACAATGTTAGATTTTTATTAAATTTCAGACGAAAGCAAAGGGCAAGTATTTATGAGCAAGAAGCAGTTGAAAGTGTGATGTGACAGTAGCTACGTTGATAATGAGATGAGATGTGTCTGATTCAGCTTAGCAGGTGATCTACATTATTTATTTGCTCGGCTGTAATTAATCAGAGCAGCACGTCAAAATGTCACAGAGGGAGGAAGTTGAGTTTTTATAAGATGAGAAAAAAAAACCAAAACAACCCCATCAGTCATATTTAATGCATTTTACCCACTAAAATCTGCATCAAGCTGACATTAGTTTGGCTTGGTGAAATAAAAGAAAGCATGATACCACGTTACAGTACTAAAGCCACAGAACTAAAACACAGAGTATACATTCAATATAAAACTAACCTACAACACCTACATCAAGGATTTCTCCCTTTAAGGGTGTTTGTAATCCTTTATAATTCCCTCTATTTAACAACAGGAGGGTGTAGGCTGCACTTCCCTCTGAGGTTGCAGTGTTGGCACATTCTGTTTTTCTCTCCAAACAAACTTAAAACACCTCCACTTGGATGAGCAGATGGTGATTGATCCGTCGCCCAGAGAAATAGTTCAATGTGTTTGAACTTTCTGTCCATCAAAACAGATGGAAATCTGACAGAGATGGACGTGTGCTCATCCCCATCCAGACAGCTCCGATTAGAAGGTTATTGAGAACAGCATATAGAAACAGACATGATGGATCTATGATGCCAGCTGCTGAGTAGAGCTTAAAATACAAGAAAGGGTTAAATATCATTTCTGGAAAATGTTAGAAGACATCAATCAAGTCTTACAATGAATTAATAAACACAAAAAAAAGTCATCATGTGGGTTGGAGGGTTAGGGTTTTTTGTTTGTTTTTCTTTAACAGAAAGTACATAACCTGACATGCCAGATGGTTTGTTTGCACGGGACCATCTGAGAAGTCGTCCTTGGCAACCGTTTGGAAAGGGCAGGTACTTTCAAAAAATACTTGGCAGATGACTGGATGAACCATCTGTCTATCAGTGTCCTACTTGTGAGGCAACTGGATTCACTAGATCACAAGAGGCATGGCGCCCTATGAGAAGACTAATGTGCGATTCAAGGAGTTTATTGTCATATGCATAGCAAAAACACAGCAGCTCAGACAATGAAATGAAATTCTTACTTTGCTGTTTTCCCTTAAACACAACAATAACATGACAAAGATACACTCAACAATAATAGATTAGAATAAAAAAGGTAAGACTAAGAAGATGAAAATTGAGCTGCATGAAAGAAGAAGAGAAAGGCTGAAAAACCTGATTTAAAAAAGTGATCTGTAGGATTGTTGTCAAAGCTGTCACTGCAGTTACATTTCAAACACTACAGTGTGTTGTTTCCCCTCCCCTACCCTCCAGACCCCAGGTTGCCAGATAGCCACATGCTAGCGTGTTTGTCTCTGTGTGTCTTCACGCTGTAGATGAGTCAACATATTTTCAGTCATAGTTTTTTCCTCCACTCTCTGACCGTCAGATCATAACACATGACGACTGGAGACAGGCGACCCAGACTCGTCTCATGAACCGCTACTTTAGTCAGTGGTCTGTAACCGTGCTCCTGAGGGTATTCCAGAAAGCGGGTTATGTGACAAATTGACCCTGAGATGAGGGAAGCTCTGAGTTTTCCATTTCAGGAAGAGAGGTAAGTGAATTTCTGAGTCTGTCACCATGGTAACAGTCTCTGTGAACATAACCTGTTGCTGGCAGGTTTTCTATAAGAAACCCTGAGTCTCTACCTGTCTCCTCCCACCTGAAGCAAGCCGTGGTCCATTCATTAATCCTGTAGATGTTGAGGCAGAATTCAGTAGAAATGCTTTACACAGCGAAATAATCTTCCGACCAAGCTTAGACGTATTGTCATTCCCAGCCATTCATTTCCAACATCACACACCGTGGACATTTGAACAAATCTTAAACACAGCGCTACGTTTTTTTTTTTCTTTCCAATGGTAGTTTTCTGTAGAACACAAAATCAGAGCACTTAGGTAAGGCAACAGTGCGCAGAGCGGCCCTTCCATCACGGTAGTAATCCCGGGACACAAACCCATTAGACATATCAAAGAGGAATTCCACACTGCAGAAATCATTTATCACTTTAAATCATAATATACATTCTGCTGCGACCTCAGAGTGCGTTCAATAACTTCATTATCATCTGCCTTCTTTCTGACGGTTGAGCAGAACTCAAATGTTGACCTTTTTTTAATAACGTCAATAAGTCTGAAATAAAAATGTGTTTTACAATTGTTGACTCAGGCAGCAATTTTCTCCCATGCTGTCTCATATTTGTTACATTACTTTTACTTAATTGACACCAAACTTGCTACAGAGCATCTTCAGACTGTCCTCCATAAACCATCCACACACACTTTTGATTTTTTGAAAATTGAGCCTGCAGTGCATCCAAATGTTTGATTCTAAATGGTATGGGAAATACAAACTTTTTGGTTAATACATTTTCAATTTTCACTTAAAAAAGACAATATTTTGGAATCATGGTAGATGTCCCTGGATATAATATCAGGATTTTATCTCAAAAAGTGAATTTGTTTTACAGCATTTTGAATTTTTCACTCGTGAACAATTGGAGTCAATGCAAAAATGGCATTTTTAAACATCAGTTTTCACTTATGTTCTCAACTGGAAACCCAAAACAATACTCCTGATGGTGGCGCTACAGCAAGCCTCTAAATTTCAAAACTTTGAAAATTCAAAGCAAATCAACCCTATGTGCTGCAGCTGTAGAACTTTCACTTAAAAATGTACTTTTCCATGGCATGGATACTGCTGTCTGGCACCCTGATGGTGAACTTGTGAAGTCACACATGAAGTCACTTGTCAATTAACCGCTGCAAACACACTGGGACAAAGAATAAACTGAACTGAGCATCCATAGCAGAGCAACATACCAGAGCAACAAATTTCATTGTTAAAGGTAAATATCCCTTTAATGCTCCAAAACTTTGTTAATCAGTGACATGTTGGTTAAAGGGCAGCAAAAAGGTGGGGGGCAGTTTCAAGGCTGACATAACATTAGTGTATTGTTCCTCTATATACTTTATATTCAAGGACACAACGACCAGGATGCTGCAAGATAACTTCTGTTCTTCTTCTTCTTTCATTACAAGTCATGACCCCCTAGTAGTGGGCCAGCTCCTGGCTATAACCCACCATTACAATTAGAATATGCTTTTCAATCATTAATAGACATCAAAAGAATTTACTTTACATTACATGTGCCCAGTATGTCCCCCACCCCCCTGGTGTTCCCTCATGTTCTGACAACCTTTATGGCCTCAGCAACAATCATGTGGCAGTACAAGTTGTAGCATACAGCATAAGAGCTCTTTCAAAGTGAAAAAGTTATAAAACAAAACGTAATAAAACAAAGTTGAAATAAAAGTGGCCTTTCTTTGTGAAATCTTCCTCTAATGAATAAAAGCTCTGAGTCTGGTCCATTTAGATCAGGGGGGCCCAATCCTGGTCCTGGAGAGCTACCGCCCT
>JANJYP010035153.1:5000-12248 GCA_024605115.1 Rastrelliger brachysoma
AAGTTCTTTTTAATGTTTTATTTATTTCTTAAGGTAAGGGAAAGATCCTAACTATACTTAGTAAACTGTGATTAAGGTATAATTAATGATAGAGAACTAAAAAAGGAACACAAAGTATTCCTCTACGTAGATGAGCTTTTGCTTTTTATATCAAACCTGAATAGCTTTTAACTCAGCACAGAGACTAAATTCACTCAAAACATTTTATCCCTAGAAAACTATCTAATTGTTTTATTAACTTTTTCATATTCATGCAAACTTTGATTGATTGTCGATCTTGATCTATTTTGACATCCTAGACTGAGCTGGATAAATAAAATCCTTCTTTAAAAATCTAAAAGCTTTTATTATTAGACGGCTAACATATGCTGTTTTAGATTTTGGTGAAAGTTGACTTAGTTGGCATCATCATGAGCAGCAATCGTGTTGAATTTTGTCAAATTCTGGTCAACTCAACCTAGCATGTGAAAAAGGGTTGAGGAATGAGGACTGGCATACAAAAAAAAACATTAAGTAGTTTCATGGGGAAACATGTTTTGTCTGAATTTCATTTCTATCCTGAATTGGTTGACTAACAAAATGGAGATGAGTTAGGCAGTATCTGGGTTTCTATGGTTTCTCATGTCCTACTCATCATCTCTTTCAACCTTCTTTAAGCATTTCTTCATTTTGAGAATGGTACAGAATAGGCGACCACTTCCCATATCAGTCTCACTAAGATCTGATATCTGTTATCTATGAGAAGCTGAAAGGTGCCCCTTTAACAATATTAAAACTGCCTGGAAATAAGACTTTAGTCTATCAGATGATGACAAAGTTCAGTCTTCAAGTTATTTAATTTAACATCCTCCTCTGTCAGTCATGGTGTGATACAATTTAAATACCCATATCACTACCATATATACCGATATGAAAAGGTGCTCCTCACCTTGCTACATAAAGGATACCCTAGTTCCTGTATTGGCATTTTGGCATTGGATATCAATGGTGCCCTGCACAATTGTCCCAGTAATTCCTAGAGAGACTAGCCTGAGGTATCTTATGATCGAATAGGCAGATTGCCATGAAATGTGCTGAGCACATTCAGGGTCCTATGGGGATAAATCCTCGACCCCATGACCTTTTACCTCCCTCAGACAAGTTGTTGTTCTAATAATAGCTAGATCATCACTTTTATATTGTGTGATGTAATGAAGATAGCATGTGTAGGTCACCAGCAAGGAGTCACTCTTCGTCATCATATTCATTATTCTAAGCTGCCATTTGCAAAACATGTATTTTACAGATTCATCATGCTGATGCAGCCAGAGCATATGCACTAGCAGCAGTGTAGGCCAAGGCCAGACACTGATCTCTAGCACATCTACTTGTCTGTCCCTCCCCCTACACGTTGGACCCAAAATAGATGGATTTGTGCAGGGGGGGTTGACAACTACCCTATTTAAAACTAAACACTGTCGGAGTCAGTGTAATGTGAACCTCCCTGGCTCTGTCAATGCAGGACCAGCACAGAATCCACACCCGCCGTCAATTCTCACCTACACATGCATGAGGAAAGAGGTCAGTGACAGGAGCCTCTGACACCCTTCTCAAACCAAACTTGACCAACGTCAATAAATACAATAGATAATTTACTTGTTTCTATACGCTGCTGTGATGTCTCCAATAGTGTTCTCCACTCATTTTGTACAAATGCTAAAGAAAGCACTGAATGCTATTATTATAATGCAACTTTGGTATAAATCTATATTTCTCATAACTTAACTTTTTTTTAAATATAATTTTTTCAAATTTATACATTTTATGAATTCAAATCAGGTAAAATAATAAACTACATCTGTTGAATAACTGTTTTGGTTCAGTTTTTCTTCTGTCTACATTTGGACAGTCAAGGTAAAGAATTATAATTGTGTTTGTAATGTATATCGTAGATTTATATAATAGCAGATTATTTCACAGAGCTATTTATAATATATTTGATACATATGGTACATTATAACTCTAACCAGAGTGAATATGCACCCTGGAGCACTCTTCAGAATGTTGTGTTGTTAACCTAACCTAACCTAACCTAACCTAACCTAACCTAACCTAACCTAACCTAACCTAACCTAACCTAACCTAACCTAACCTAACCTAACCTAACCTAACCTAACCTAACCTAACCTAACCTAACCTAACCATAGGGAGATCAATAACTTACTTATCTTACCTTACCCTTAAAAAAAATCAGTTCACATTGAATGCTACATTTGTGTATACTGTAATGGAAAACAGACCTCCAATAAGTGTAATTCAACATCTTCCTGTTCTGTAGGTCTTGTTCAGGGTTAGGGTTATCTATCATCTGAGAGTATTGAAGTTTAATAACATACATCATACATACATAATAGCTGAGGACAGCATAGGTTTAAAATATTGTTGCTAGTTTCTAATAGTGATAGACCAGTGGTAGCGACAAACAGCTGAGTTGGAAAGAGCAAAGGACAGAATGAGAGAGGAGATCAAATCAAGATGAAGACTGCAAACTGGCTGAAAGTGGAGATGAGCTTAGACATGCCAAAGACATTTCTTCACTCTTAGTTTGGACCACTGGCTCTGGCTGCATTGACCCACTTGACCCATTTAGTTTAACTATTGCCACCATGTAATTCTTCCTCTGCATACAGATCATACACATCAATTATCAACGTCGTCTGGAATTGTAGCTGCTGATACTTTGTTCCGTCATTTCCACGTCACTTTTAGAGCAGATAGTATCACCTGACTTAAGACCCAGTTGTGACAGGTCCGGGTAAAAAGAGAAAGGAAAAGAGAATGGGTGTTATTTAAGGTGTTGGATGGGGTGTTATGAGGTGAAGAGATGACAGCCAGTGAACTGCGTAGGCTCATTCATCAAGCAGATCCAATATTCCCCAGCAGGATTCATTTGCTTCTCTGAATCTGACCCGGCCCAAGCTCTCTCCATGTAAGGTCCGTCTAAAGAGGGAAGTCACTGTCAAGGATACAGTTACCTCAGGGAATTGGTGTGTGTGTGTGTGTGTGTGTGTGTGTGTGTGTGTGTGTGTGTGTGTGTGTGTGTGTGTGTGTGTGTGTGTNATCCATTACATTACATATATAGTCTGTAAGTGTATGTAAGTGTATGTCACCGAAGTTGTAAAATATAGTTGCAATAAAGTATATTCTAGGCCACATGAAGATAAGTGGTCAGAGTTCTAACTATCAAATTTTTTAAATGTTTTTTCCATCTCTAAAGTGTTATAAAAAACCAAAACGAGAGAGAGAGATCAAATTAGAACCTGAACAGTAGAAGGGTTAAAAAGGTCTGAAATAATTAATCATGTCAGTGAAAACACCATAAAAACTGAGATTGTAGATCGCATTGTAGAAGATTAAAACAGTATCTGATTTTTAAATCTGAGCTAATAGCTGAAGCCATTGCTAAAGTGGCACTAATGGCATGATAGTCATTAATTCAACCATAGTGGTTCCTTTGTCATGGATAAACCAGCTGCTAACATCACATGCCAGACCCTGACCTGGAACCACCAGGGGAAGAGGAAGAGCGGAAGGCCCAAGAACAGCTGGAGATGGCACACTGAACAGATTTGGTACCAGCTAGGGAGAGACAGAGAAGAAAGGCCAATGCCGTGTGGGATGGAGAAGTCATCGATGGCCTATGCTCCACTGAGAGTTAGAGGCCTACAAATAGGTTGCTTTGGCAACCAGAATATAAATAAGTCATTTATCGAAAGCGCAATTCATAGTTTAAACACTTTCAAATGATCAATATGTACACATCAACTGATATGCATTTATATTTTATACTTTACATATTTTATGTATTTATGTAATTTAGGAATGATTCTATGGATCTTATGTAATGTCTGTCTACTGTTTGTCTTTTATTGTTGAGCCAAAGACAATTGCACACTATGGGTATGCAATAACGTTCAGTTCAGTTCAGTTCAGTTCAGTTCAGTTCAGTTCAGTTCAGTTCAGTTCAGTTCTATTCTAGCTGTAATTTCCTGGTTCCACACAAAGACTTAAGACTTTTAACTAAAAATTTTTGTGTCCACAATTTTATTAAATTGGTTTTGCAGCAAAATGCAGATCATAGATAGATAAAACATCTGTTTATTAAGACTTTATTGCAGTTTGAATAAAACCTGAAGCCATTAGAGAGTCTTAATCTTGAAATCTATACACAATATCTGCATAGATCAAGTCATTATGTAACAAAAACAGAGAAACATATTGGTATCACACAACAGACATTTTACCATAAAGTGTTGCAATGATTTAAGACTTATTAATGATAAAGCTACCCTTATTTATTTTTAACCACTTGAAGGCAGCACAACAATATGAAAAAAACACATCAGATACATGATCCACTTATGACATTGGAATGGTGAAAACAGTTGTCTTTTTACACTTTGGCATAGTTGTATTAGTGTCCACCTGATGAATTTATGTACAATAATCGCATCCTTTGCCACTACTTTGAACAGAAAAACATCTGATATGATATATGGGGGCACAGTGCACCCCAATGTCAGACTTTGGCATCTCCTAGTGGTAGAATGAAAAAGGCACTCTGTCAGACAAGAATGACACATAAAAACACATTTTAAACACAAAATATATTTTTTCTAATCAAAATATATCTCAAATAAGAGACTTTCAACTGTAAAACAAAGTTAAACAAATGAAATGAGCTAGCATATAGCTCTTTGACACTAGCCCTGAGAAACCTGTGCGTGTTATCATGAAGCTCAAGGAGTCATCTTGGAGACAGTGGAGCCAGTTCTACACCAAAGGAAAAATATGACATTAATTCCTGAACAAAATGCGATTCTCCTAAATTATCATCATAGCAGTATATGCCAATATTTGCATACAAAATGTTCCTTTAAGCGGTTAAGGGGACTTTACCTCTGAGGAGTGGAGCAGGGCGGCTGGCCTTTATTACACTACTTTGAGACAGAGCATCCGCCATCCAGGTAAGGGTGCTGCAGCAGTACTCCAGCTGAGAGACACACACACATACAGATGAATGAATGAATGAATGAATGAAAGCTGCCATATCCTACTAAGAAGCCATCTTTCCAGTCACCCATGTACATGCAGTGGACTGGAGCCACTGAAACTAACTTTCATTAATGGAAAACGTAATTTATAGAAAAGATGAGCAATGACTTTGCATGTGTATCAGGGTATTGCTGACCTGTGTCTCCAGCAGCCGCAACCTTCGATCGTGGTCACGGATCTCAGCCATCTGCTTCAACACAGTGTCCACCCTGCAGGAACACACACACACACACACACACACACACACACACACACACACACACACACACACACGCTTGAAAAGGGGGCACATGGAACAAGAGCTTGAAACGCCATAGAGCATCTCTGCAGAATGAAATATGATTGATAAACTACAATCTGAAATGAAATCTAGAAGTATACCACACCATGAGTTTGCTTGATAATCTGCCCTTAATTATTATTCCTTATTAATAAAGTATAATTTGTTACACAGTGTGTGGTTCTAACTTATAAGAGGTGTGAGTCACACACACAGTCACCTTACAACAATGTGCACATCGAACACTGCTGCTAAAACCCACTCTACCTCAACCAGGCCATCAGTTGATAAAGTTCTAGTTAGAAAGTACTGCAGTGAGCATCTCTACAGCTGCAGCGCCCCGCTCAGGGCTCTGCAACCTTTACCATCAAAAGAGACATTTTCAGCTCCTCTTGCTAAATAAAAGTTTGACCCTAAAAATGAAGATTACACAGCCTATAAAGTTTTATATGTAGTTTAGACCTGCTCTTTATGTAAAGTGCCTTGAGATGACGTTTGTTGTGATTTGGAGCTATACAAATAAAGATTGATTGATTGATTTATATATTAAAGTATAGACCTAGGTCATGCATATAAAACTACAGTAAAGAAAACTACTGACATTGTGTTGCCATTTTTCCAGTTCTAACAAATGAAAACCCAGTGGCATGTGTAGGCTGACTTTGAAATAGATGAAACTCAACTATATGCAGACCACTCAAAGCAATTTTATACTTTTTCAAGTCAGGGTCAGGGCAGGTCAGGACTCAGTCATGTGACAGAGCAAGATCATTTCATTTATTTATCTGAATTATTATTATGTTGTTACATTTTATTCTTGAAGGGCCACAGACAGTTTTTCATACCCACACCGAAAAAACAAACAAACAGTGAGCACTAGCAGCCTAAAACTAACCCTTACCTTACCCAAAAATCTTTTTTTTTTCCAAACTGGGGACATGATGTTTGTTCCTTATTGAACAACATGTCTCCAATCAGCAGTTTTTACATCTGGTGTCAGGTTTGTGTCCCTGAAAGTCATGAAAACTCTGCTGCAAACCCGACAGTCTGAGTTCAGGAAACACTAAGACAACATGAGCTCAAACATACTGACATAACCCTAACCCTTTTTGGTCAGTGTCAGCAACATTTAACATGGACATATGTTAGAAGCAAATGTTTTTGATCAGGTTTCCTACTATACAGTAGAATTATGACCAAGATGCTGTTAATAAGCAAGAGAGACAATTCTAATTTGTTAACTAAGTAATGGAGAAACACATCAGTCAGTGGCTAATATATGACCATACTGTATGTGTATAACTTCATTCTGATACACTGGCTGGGTTCTGTTTCCTAACATTTCTCATTGCTGGTCGGATTTAAGACACATAAACACACATAACTCATAGCATGCCATGCAACTTACTTGACAGATGTAGATTTAAGCCGTGCTGTGTCACTCTCCCTCTTCCTCTTATTCTGAGCTGAGAGGAGGTTTTCTTTCTGGATACTCTCCCATGTGTTGAGGCGGCTGGCTTTTCTACCATGTAGCTCCCGAACTGAGGACGAAGAGGATCAGTAAAGATGTGTAAATAATGGACACATGTTCCACACACTGTAAGAAAAGGGCAGTGTGAAATGCAAGCATGCAGTTTTGATGTGTTTAACAGTATTGATGGTCAAATCTGTAGAAAAGTAAAGAGAAGAAAAATGCTGATGTAAACAATGTAAGTTACAAAATATTGAGACTACAAATCAGTTTTATGGATAAGGACATCTAGGTATTAATGATGCTTTATTTAATAGGGACTGATGCAATATACACAGACATGCTCAAACAACTGTCTGATCACAGTGGCTGTGTCCGAAATCACTCCCTAACCCCTACATAG
>JANJYP010035199.1:0-18014 GCA_024605115.1 Rastrelliger brachysoma
GAGGGAGGGAGGGAGGGAGGGAGGGAGGGAGGGAGGAAAGATGAAAGGAAGAAGGAAAGAATAAAGGAAGGAAAGATGAAAGGCAG
This sequence comes from Rastrelliger brachysoma, assembly GCA_024605115.1. Lineage (NCBI taxonomy): Eukaryota > Metazoa > Chordata > Actinopteri > Scombriformes > Scombridae > Rastrelliger > Rastrelliger brachysoma. The sequence continues at coordinate 87 of JANJYP010035199.1, forward strand.
GAGGGGAGAAAGGAATGAAGGGATAGAGAACAGTTAGCAGGAAGGAAGGGCATAAAGAAAGAAAAGAAGACAGGAAGACAAGAGGGCCATATTGGACACCTCAGTGTGCTGGTTCTGGCCCATGGGCTGCATGTTTGACACCCCTGCTGTAGAGTAACCAAGAACAAGCTGAGCAAACTAGTAACTGGTAACAAATCCACTGTTTCCCTCTCAGACAGAAGGGACTGAACCTTCCTAACCAGGGGTAGAGTAGAAATAAGAAGTCCAGTCTCATAAGAAGGAAATACAATGTAAGTATAAGTGCCTCATAACTATAATTAAACACTTGAATACTTAATTAAATGCTTATTGCTTTTGGTATGAAGCAGGTTGTTGATTGCTATAGATACATTTACATATATTTTAAAATCACATACTGATACTTATACTAAGTTTGAATATTTCCAAGTGGTTTTACTTATTTATTATACCTCGCTATATTTGATGATTTAGATTTGAGACCATAAACCCAGATAACAAAATTGGCCCGGACCTGACCAACACCCAGACCTGACACCTTCATCTGAACATCAGAGCATACAGTACTATAGCAATTCTGCATGATGACCAAAAACAAACCTGGCAATATGTTTTTTTTAAATTCCAGATATGTCATTTGCGTCACAGGAAAGACAGCTGCCTTAATCTGTTCAGATCCCAACGAGGTGCTATCAGTTATCAGTTCAACTGAAATTGTACTAAATAAGACAGAACCAGTCTTTACACTGGAAGTTGGGATGGGATTCTGGACTGCTAGGATCTTACCACTAATATTAGCAGTAGGGACATGTTGACATGCTGTGCTAAACATATTCCATCATTTCCTGTTTTCAACTACTGCTGTTAGTATTTCTGCTGCTATTTACTCAGCTAATGTTGATATATCCTTAATTCACTAAAGCACATGCTAGTTTGGTTTAAAGCATTTCTTACTTTCTTGTTCTTTTAGCAACCTGCTAAATGAACAGTGCATGCTACTTTTACTGTCTTGTTAGCCTCACAGCTAGTTTCAGTTAGCATTTAGCCATGGCTTCTCTCTTTCCCTCTCGCTCTCCTTCTCTGTCTGGAGCTTGTCAAGAGTCCAGGTATGTTTTAAGATAACAGGACAACATTTGGTGCAACATATGACGGCCACTTTTTGGTTTATTTCCACACAGACTGTTGTCAGCTATGTCATATCATTGCCAAAAGTAGCTTACATTTGTTTGGAATATATTCACTATTCATCACATGGACTACTCTAGGTTCTCATCCAGTTTTCACATTCCTAAGAGTAGCACATCTTTGCCAATACTGGCCCACATTTGGTTTTGTGGTATTTGGGCCATATTTGTTATTTTACATGGTTTGATGCATTATTAAATTAGCCAGTAGTACATACTGTTCAAAATAGCACTAAGAGAACAGTAACATGTAATAGTAATAATAGTAACACCAGTAAATCTTTGAATGCAAGACATTTTTTTGGAATGTCTCTCTCTCTCTCTCTCTCTCTCTCTCTCTCTCTCTCTCTCTCTCTCTCTCTNGCAACAGAAAAGGATAGGATTTCATTTTGTGGTTTGATTTCAGTGTCTGTTCAATTGCACATTAGCTCAAGGCCGGAGATGAAGCATCCATAGCAACAAATGTGCGGTGTAGTGCTCAGGAAATATGAACAATTTTTTTTTTTTTTTTTTTTTACAGATTCCTTTTTTGGGTTTGATTGGTACTATGTCTGCTCAGGTACATGCTTCAGGAAATAAACATTTAGAGTTTATCATTAATAAAAAAAAATTTAAAAAAACCACCTTATCCTCTCTACTCTGCTTCAACGTTAACGGTGTGAAGATTAACTGATGCCTAGTGGGAAAAGTGATACAGGAGTATGAGATTTGGCTGCATCAATAAATTTTGCACAAAATTAGGGAACAAATCAATACAGCTGTTAAAAACAAGGTTCCCGCTCTGTGTGTGTGTGTGTGTGTGTGTGTGTGTGTGTGTGTGTGTGTGTGTGTGTGTGTGTGTGTGTGTGTGTGTGTGTGTGTGTGTGTGTGTGTGTGTGTGTGTGTGTGTGTGTGTGTTGTCTGCTGCACTACAATTCCAAATCACACACCTGCTTTAAAGCATCCATCATATTCCCACAGTGAAAGAAATTTGTCCCTTGGAGCTTACCATAGCTTTATGCATTGTCTGATGAGGCCTTTCAATACTATGAACCTGTACACTTAAACCAGACCTGTCTTTAAAAAAGTACTTTGAAGACACTTTATAAATCACTGTTGGATTATATAACATTAATACCTAAATATCATATTAAGTCTACAGCTGTTTGAAGCCTGAAGTAGTGAAGTAGTACTTTTTTAAAACACATTCTTAACCAATAATACTCACTGGCATATTTTTAGGTGAATTTACCTGCATTTCAATCGGGAGAAACAAGTGACAGAAGCTGAGAGAGTTGTTTATGACACAGATGATATTGATGATTAGATGCTGTCTAAAGTCTTTGCTGCTTGGACTCCACCGGGAGATTTTGAATGGAGGAAAATACAGTTGTGAGCAACAGTGAGATAAATCACCAATGGGGTCCAGACACCGGTGGTAGCGGCTGATGACTTTTGCTAAGACTGATTGGACTGATGGGGTCAGGTGGTGTGCTGCCTAAAATAGAACCAAAAAAGCACTAAAGCAGATAAGAAAATGAAGGTGTGTCACTCTGCTATTGGTTAGATGTGAGCAGCTAATCTCTGCTCTGGGTATGACAGTGAGGAAATAGAAAGGATGAGACATAAAACTACAGATGAGAGCATGTAAAATATGCATCATGTATACACTTCCTCTCCTCTTGTCTCAATCACGTATTGTAAGTGTGATGGCTACTCAGTTTGATTTTTTTTTTCATTTGACATTTCATATTCTGATTGTATTTCCAGATGTAATCAACTTGTTTCCATCATACCTACCCTATAATAATTTAGTTTATACATCAGCAGTTCAGTTCATCAGTGCGCTGCTTTACTTGGCTGAAGTCTTTACATCAATTTGTGTCTTTTTACAGAGCTCCTCTTTCTGCTGAGTGAGACTAATAAACAGACGTGAAGTTTCCCTGTTTCTCTGATTTCTCCTGTTTATAGTCGGTGGAGCTATTTATGTGGTGCCAGCTGGTACCTGTAACATAAGCAAGCATTGGTACTATGGTATAATATTGATCTAAAGTGTATCGCTAAGTTTAAAGCATCGATTCTTTTAAGATATTTTTGCTTTTGTTGTCTTAGTTCTGTTAGCTTTATAATAAAAAAAAAATACAGTCAGAACAAACTGTTCTTGACTGTGGCTGCATGTTTTCATTCCAACCAATCAGAACATCACACTCAACTCATTTAAACAACTGTTCTCAGTTCTGTTGGGTTTACTTCCTTTGTTTTCCCTCCTTTNATTTCATTCCAACCAATCAGAACATCACACTCAACTCATTTAAACAACTGATCTCAGTTCTGTTGGGTTTACTTCCTTTGTTTTCCCTCCTTTGTTGATTACCTCATGTTTCACCTGTGTCTTGTCCCTCACCTTTGTGTTATTGTAATCACCGTGTGTGTGTGTGTGTGTGTGTGTGTGTGTGTGTGTGTGTGTGTGTGTGTGTGTGTGTGTGTGTTTGTGTAGGTTTGCTTTTCAGTTCAGTCTGTGTCAGGTCCTTGTGTGTGTTGTTAGCTTTTGTTCCTGGTTTTTTGTTTCATTTTGTTCATTATGACATTTACCCTGAGTACCTTCTGCATTTGAGGGTACTTCTCGACAATATTTCTGACATGTCTTCTGACAGCTGATTGGTTGATTGATGTGGACTTTCGATTAATTGGAACAAAAACCAACAGGCACACGGCCCTTAATAGAATTGTTTGGACATGACTGAATTAGACAAACTGTATGAGGATAGTCGCCATATGCTAAAACCCATAATATAACTACACCAGCATGTCCATGTGGGCCCCACATTGGGTTAAATGTGGGCTACATGGGTACTGAGTGGACATGGGCTTGAATTGGGCAAACTTTGTGGGTCCCACATCTCAAGCCCCACATTGGCAAACATGCACTCAGTTGGATCCCACTTGAAACCTAGTCAGATCCCGCTTGAAGCACATATGGGCAAACACAGGTGGGGGTGGGGCACCAAGGAAACTGCAGACAAACCAACTTGGGACCCATATTTGCTTCCAAAATGTAACCCTTATGGGGTCCACATGTGCATTCTGGCTAGGTATAAGAAAGCCTTTGAATAGCTGTCTACTACAGTGACCACTCTGTGTGAAAGGGTTAAACATTGACTCAAAAAAAAAACCCTGTGATTCTATAAAATGTCAAAATAATACAATATGCTACTCAAAAATAAAACATGATGTGGTCGCTACACCTCCTTCAAACTTCCTAAACTGCACTAGGTTTGAGGTTAAATGCTTTAGCTCAGGGGCACCACACCAATAAAAAGAAGAATATTTCTCATTTTATTTTCCTTCCCAGATCTCTCAGCTGAACTGGGAATTAGAACCAGTGACATTTTTGTCATTCGACCTGCCACTCAGTGTGTAATTGACAACCTTGTGATGCTAAAGAAACGCTGGCAGCAAACGAGAGCTAATTAGTCCTACCCCTCGGGAGGATCATATTTATTCCATTGTCATGAATGCAAGGGAACGTCTAATGAATTGAAATGGTGAGGCTAGCCAGGTTCACCTTTCTTTCCGCCTTTTTTTTCACTGGCATTCAACTGGAATTCACGGCCGTCACAGCTGTCAGTCATCAGACAGTAATGGCTGTGCTCTCATAAAGTTAGCCAGAGGCGTTTGACAAATTGCTTGCCTTCTGACAACAAGCCGCTGGAAAAAAAAAAAAAAAACTCTTTATGTGGCCTACATGTTCCATTATACAGGTTAGAGTTGTATTGTTCTGTAATGACTGCTTATTCTTGTATAACAGCTGTTCAACCAACTTAAAACCAAGTTGATTTAGGTTCAGCACAGGAAGAAATGACTGTACTTATATAGCACTTATTCTAGTCTTTGCGACCACTCAAAGCACTTTACACTACATCACATTCACCCATATTGGTAAGATGCTACCCCGACCTGCTCACCAGTAGGTAACTAACACATTCACACACCACTGACACAGCACACAACTTTGGGGTAAAGTGTCTTGCTCAAGGACACATCGACATGTGGACTGGGGGAACCAGGAATCGAACCACTAACCTTCTAGTTAGTGGACGACCGTTCTACCACCTGAGCCACAGCCACCCACAGATAATGGGGATAATGTCTTCACTTTGCTTGGTGCACATGTGAAGAAGCAAGGATCTTACAGTATGTAGCCTCAGGTGACTTTTAGTGAAGGCGACATTGATTAAATGCGTATCTGGTAGGTCTGAATCAGTGAATGAGTTGGTGAACTTTAGTTTGGTTACTTTTCATGGGTTAGGGTTAGGTATGTGTTAATTCGATGCTTGTGTGTCCCTGCAGGCCTTCGATGCACAGGCCTGGGGACGTGCAACCCGTTAACGCACCCCCATCTCCCTGCCAATGAATTTATTAAGTAAGTGTTTTTTTTTGTCACAGAGAAAAAAAGAAATCAATCTATGAAGAGTACTGTATATATTTCTATGGACCCAGGACAGTTGTTATTGTTTGAGTGGTGTTATTGGACTTTTGAGAAACAACCAGGATGAATATGAACATTGACAATATAACACAGAATAATGATACAAAAAATGTAAGTGTTTTTTGTTGTTTCTTGTATTTTTCAGAGTTGGAACAGAAAACCTATGTAAGACTGTGTTGCAGCTTGTGGAAGAAAAAGTTAGAGGTTATTATGCATAAAAAGTTGTTCATTTAGGCTTGTAGGAGATCTGGAGTTGAGTCCCTCTGATCTCCTCTGACCAGATCTCCAATTACTGTTGCTTCCAATGGCATGGATTTGAAGATATTGGATTGGATGAATTTGAAAATGTTGGACCAATGGCGTTTCAGACTCGCCTTTCCTAATGGTGTATAAGTGTTGTTTAAGCCTGGTTTGGAAGCTATGTCCTCTTTTTGCCTAGGTATATTTTCCCACATTTTATAAACCGTGTGCAGTAAGCTGTGTGAATGGTGAAATAAACCGTGTAATGGGGCGTGTAATGTTACAGAATATGTTTGAGATGGATGCTGGTTGGTGAAAGTAGTGAAAGGTATCTATGGGATGTGGTGGTTACTAAAGCGAGGAGGAAGCGCTTGTTCAGATACAGCGAGGTCATCAGCTGTCCATGGAGCAGGATGGTTCTCCCATTGGTGCAACCCTGTAAGTAATGAGCTGTTAATTAGTGTATGTATTAGTTCTAAGGCACCACCGTCTGAGCAAGTGGAGGCGAGAGTTAGAGCCAGTGTGGAATTTATTATTCTCATTTCTGTAACCTTTTTTTCAAACTGTTAAATAATATGCTAATTGCTTCTTGTGGGTTTCTTCAGATGATTTGTGATTTTATGATGCATTTAAAGGTGTGTCTAGGGTGATAAAGTGCGTGTATCTGTTGGCTTGAAGTATACCTCGGTGTAGAGTTTTTTGTATTGTTTATGTGTTATATATCGTTGTATCCAGGAAGTTCATGTTTGTATCGCTAATCTCATACTTGACAGTAATAGACAGATGGTGAGTATTAAGAGTATGAATGAATTCCTTGAAAGCTTGTTATTGTATGTCCATGTTCCTATGATATCATCCAAAAACCATAGGTAAAGGGATGATTTAATGTGCATTTATCCAGTGGTTCTGGCTACCACTCACTCATGTAGATGTTTGCATAATGGTGGTATGTAGCAGTGTCCCATGTTTCTACATCTGAATATAAGACAAAACATATTCCACGACACACAGTGAGGAGGCAAAAGCAGACACTACATCCACAATCTAAGATTTAAACGATCAAACTAATGGTTGACAAGTAAGATTTAATTTTTTTGGCAGCGCACTCAAGTCATGGATGTATTAGGGCTCTAGGCAACCCTTTAGACTCAAGGTCAATAGTTGACATACAGTAATGTGTGTGAGAACAGTCAGGGTCACAGTATAAACTCTTTCTAGGATGAGCATAGAAGAAAGTTGCAGATTATCATTCAGTGCCTGGTCCCCGGTTTACCTGTGGTATGGACAGTAAGTCTAATACTGATTCAGTCTCTTTACGACTCTTTAACTGAAGCTACACATTGAGAATAACCTGAAGTTTTAACTTTCACAAGCTGAAGGTATTTTCTGTAACACTAAACTGTTAATTACACTGAAATAGAATGTATGAAAATATATTGCTTGGAGTGATAATTGAGGATGAACTTTGCCCAGAGTGAAAACTAAGACATGAAAAACCATCACTATGTTTTCTAAACAAAGGAAGTCCTCAACAAGAAGTCATTATACACATTTTATTGTTCTCTGCTACTTCTATATATGACTTACTGTGTGGAGATGTAACACATATAAAATCAACATTCAACCCGTTTCCGAGAATATATCAAACCTGACAGAACTAAGTAGTGTATTGTTAATCAATTTGAATACTCTTAAATTTTATGATTTAGTTTACTAATCATAAAGGGTGGGGAAAAGGGTGTTTTCCAAAAAAATAAATAAATAACACAATAATAGATATAAAGCAGAGATATGTTCCTGTAAGGTGTTGTGGAATAGCTGTGACAATGATTTAAAAAAATGTGTAGTTCTAAGAAAATGTATAAATCAATTTTTATTTTATTATTAGTATTATGTATTTATTTATTTCTCTGAGATGTTTGAAAGTTTGTTGTTGTTTGTTTTGAAGCGTCATGGTGTAATTCAGACTATGTAGTTTACCAAAAGTTGCCTCGCTTGAAGTTTTTATAAAAATGGTGTATCATGATAAGTATGTAAATTTCCTGTGTTTTTTTGTTTTGTTTTTTTTTTTTGGGTGGGGGGTGGGGGGTGGGGGGTGGACTATGAATGATCATTGAATAAATAAATAAATAAATGATCATCTCATCTCAGATTCCACCACCAAAAAATGTCTTGATGTCTTGACTGCATTTTAATGTCAAAGTCTGTCCACTAACAATCATGACATAATATCTATTATAAAAAGGAAAACACACTGAACATACACCCCACTGTCTTTGCTCATTTTCATTTACGAATGTCACAGGATTATCTGTTTGGAACTGTTTCTGTTTATTTTCTGTTCAGTTTCGCTTCGTGTTTTTTTTCTGATCTTGCCACTCCCTGTCCTACAATCACCTCATTCCCTTCACCTGAGCTTCTCCACCCTCTTCCGCAATTGACCCTCATCATCATCATCATCATCATCATCATCATCATCATCATCAGCCCCCCTTGTCATATACAGCCCTTTATCAGTCCCTGTCAGATTGTAAAGCCTCATATTGTCTCACTTGTTCAATTCTATCTCAACAGACTTCTTCATATTTACAGTTTTTTTACAGGAGTTTCATATTCCAGTTTAGTTTGAAGCCTGTCTTTAGTTTGTTTTGTCAGTTAATCATTTTTTTTATTTTGGACATTTGAATTTTATCTGACTTTGTTTTTTTGGGGTCCAGCACCTTCTGAGACATTACAACTAATATGTATTGATTCATATTGATATCTGTATATAAGGAGCCCTAAGGCCCTGGAGGCATTGTTGTTGTCCAATAAAAGCATGAAGTTTCACTTCATCTTCAGACAAACTGATGCAGCGTCAACAAATATTAGATTTCACCTCTCAGACCAAAATGTATCTTCCAAACAGAATTACATCATATATCAAATCTCTCTGAGACAACACAGCCAGCAGTAAATTACCAACAGGCTGCAGAGATCACATTGTTCTCCCCAGGGTGACGGTGGACATTGACCAGCCAGTCATCTTGGGATATTGTGCAGTGATGGCTGATTGAGACCACCTATCCAATTCAATCTAAATTGGATAAATTGACCAGGTGTTAGAAATGTAAATAGTTATTTTTCAACCATGGAAAATAACACATCTGAACTTTTATAAAGTGATGTAATGGTTCTGAGATGAAAATTATAAAACCGTTCATCTTTGGCTCAAAATCTATCATAATATATCATATCATATCATCCCTGCCATTGCTGTTGGTTGGTGCCGAAGTCCACATAAGTCATTTAGGCGTTTGGTGTCACTGAGCCAGAAACAGGACACGACAAGGTCTTGTTACAGACCAAATGATCAACTGCAGCACTTTGGGATTTTGACACAAAGAATACACTTGTCAGATAATGAGCTCACTTGATTTCTCAGTCTGAAAACAAGAAGGTTCCCACCAACACAGACAAACCTGAAAATATGGTCAGAGACATGTTTGAGTAAGTTAGAAAATAATGTCCAAAGAAGTTTTACCAATTTAAAAAAAAAAAATGTATGCAATGTTTAACCCTTACATTCTGTTCATATCGTGACTCATAATTAGTATCTATAGCAATTCACAGTACAGTACCAAGGTCCATTAGATGTAGTGCTTTATCAATACTGTAATAAGCATGTTTAATTATTTCAGTTTAGAATACAACTAGAAAATACAAGAAATGTATATGCGGTATTAAACACAGGATGTAAAAGAGGACATGTCCAGGGGAAAAGAGGACCAAATGTCCTCTTTTCGGGGAAGAGCAGGGAGTGAAAGCACAGGGCATGTGTGTGTGTCTTCTTCTGCTGTTCTGGGCTGCACTGCAGACGTTTGGCCGGTATGTTACTCTATCGCCCCCTCAGACTTGAACTGGTACTGCAACATGGACGGGCCGGGGCTAGTCAGTTAGCATGCTAACTCTGTAGGAGAGCTCTGCAATGCTATGATATACTCTGGTTAGAAGATGTCAGTGGGATTATTTCTTCACACTCCTTTGATATGTAGAGTTGATTTTTGAATGCATTACACTTCAAAATGACACATACTACACGTTGTCCCTTTAACAATCAGTAACATTTCCAAAAGTAGAATATAATTAAATCAAATCAAATAAGCAATAAAAGGCATTTAAAATGTTTGATCACTTGAGCCATAGCAGGAACCTGGTTCTCTTAAACCTAAATGAACCTTAATTAATAATAATTAATGATTTGCGCACACTTTTGCACAGTACTGTGTAAATTCCCTATCAATCGTGAATAAATAAAATTGCTATTATGATAACATAGAATATGAAGAATGCAACATGTTTGAAAGGTGCTACTTGAATTTTGTACTTTTGCACATACAAAAATGTATATCAGTTGCACAAACAATTCTGCATTTTATTTCATTTTATTACATTTAAAACTACTAAAAATAAGTGAATTTTTGTAAATTCATTGTTTTGATATTTCTAAATCGTTATTTTTTTCAACGTCAAACAACTTTTAAATTTTTTTCTTTTTTGAGTGAAGAAAAATATTCCACCTTTAAAAAATAAATAAACTCATTGATAACTGAACTGAGACCACTACCTTGAAAGAATCACTGTGGGGTTGCTTCACACGGTTGAGAACCACTGTTGCGTTCAGATCTGTCCAAATTCCAAACGAATCACACCAATGAGGAAAACCAATGAGAGTCCCATTCAATGGAACCGAAGAACATAGTTTAAAAAAAAAATGTCCAAAAGTATGGCGCAAACATCACAGGCTTACACATAGAACAGAGTAAAGAAGAAATAATCATGACACACTAGGTGAAGCAAACAAGATATCACATTATTTATATATTTTATGAAAAAAACAATCTCATGAAAACGCAGTGCAAGAACACCACACCCATGACCACCTCGCAGACGGAGACAAAACAAAACAAAAATAACAGGATACTCTTGGACTGTAATTGGCTCACAGCAGCATTTTCCTTCTCTTTAACTGCATGTATTTCCTGGCAGGCAAAATCCAGAAATGAGCTGATGCAATGTCATGCTGAGGGTTGTCATGGAGGAATTAAGGGGGAGGAAGGAGGAGAAGGAGGGAGGGGGTGGAGGGGGGTGTTAGCCCAAAAAAAAAAAAAAAAAGTGAAAGAGGAGAAAAAGGCCAAACAAATATTGCGTTTCTGTTTCTGTCCTCTCTGGCATTGGCCGAACCTTTGATGTGGTTTACAGGGTGGATCAAAGAGAGGAAATCAATACCAATATTTCTGCAGCCTGACCAGCTGAACATCTGTCTGATCGCCCCGATGCCTGTTCACCTACCTTGCTCTCTCTCTTATTGCCTCCACACCTTATTTTTATCCACTGATGTGTCTGATAGTCAGGATGAGTTCATGCTTATTTGCATGCGTGTGTGTCTGAAGCTATACTTGACTGCCTTTTAAAGCCTGGATGTGTCTTCAGTCATACGTCTGTATGATTGAGTGCCTGGATGCCATGTCTGCAGTTGGCAGACTAATTCAATAACCAGATAGTTGACCGTGTTTCCTCAACTACATGTCCATATGCACCTTATCTGCATTACCCAATGTTCAACTAAATTTCTGGCTTAAGTGTTGGCAGTTGAGTTACATTGTTATATTGTACGCTAACGGTCAAAAGGGGGTCATGTTCCCACAGCCCAGTGGTCCCACATTACTATCAAAGAACAAAGATGATGGCAGGAAAGTGGGTAGGGTTAGGGGAATGTGGGAACATAGACACGCTGCCGTCAAAAGTTTTTATAACATGCCAATTTTCCAGGTTTTTTGTTTTTATTTCACTTCAAGTTGTTCCAAGTCCCATAAACAGCTTGAAATGGTACAGAGGTACGTGGTGAACTGCTAGATGTTTTTTTTTTTTTTTTAATAAAAAGGTAAGGTTGCCCAAAACTGAAAAATGTCATTTCAGAATGATCCAAAAAAATGTTTATCAGGGAACAAGAAATGTGTTAACAATGAGCTGTTCTGCAGCGCTGAGGTTGATCAAGCCTTGAATGTTGGTGTTACCACTTCCTACAGGTGTCTCAACTTTTCTTCATCACTGTAGCCCCCCCTCTGTACCAGAACAGTAGTGTTGTACAACAACATTGTTGTACAACAGGGTATGGTATTATTTGAACAGTGTTGTACTGCTGACAGTAGTATGCTGCAGGAAAAATGAAGAGGAAAAAGACAATTAACCTTGGAAGAGAGACATCACAACACTTTCCTACAGAGAAACTGCTGATACGTTTCTATTTTAGTCAATGAGTCAACTCACACCAACTCCAGCTCCAGACCGACTGCGGTCCTGCTCCGTTGATCCAGAGATCTGCGGAGCAGATAAGCAGAGCTTCTAGTTTCTCCGTATGCCAGAGCACACAGTAATTCATCACAGAGCAGAGCATGTGGGACAGGAAGTTGAGCGCAAATACAAAATAAAGCGTCCGGTTTTATTTTCAAAATAAAATGGTGTTCCAAATTTTTTTTTTTTTTTTTTTGCTTCTTCATTTAGATTTCATTTTAAATTAAGAAGGCCTACATAATTACAAACTGTTACCACCCATGGTTGAGGTTGAATCACAATTTTCTCCAAGACAAGGCAGATCAACAAGTCAGCACCCAGTTTACTACTCCTCCTCCGAGTGGATGTGGTTAGCCATGGCAACATCATGCTACATTATCTCGCGAGACTGTGCGTGAACCTGAGAGATCTCAAGCTGGATCTGGGCTGCTTTGCTGTACCGACGGAGGCAGTGAGAGTTGGTGGATGACGAATGATGGACCAGATCCACATGTGGTGTAATTAGGAGTGAGAGCATGACCATTTATATGAACATGGAAAAGTATTTAAAAGTGCAGTAGCTATTTCAAACCTCTTATAAACTGCTCGTTTATAGTCGTAAAATGTGAGGGTAATACATTCCATATTTTGGATCCTCTGTATAAGTACAAAAAGTAGGAGGTCCCAGAAGATAAGGGATATGAGTATTTGAATGTTTAAGTGTTCAAATGACTGTTTTGTGAATAATGTCAGTCGCAATCAAAACCACAGCTGTCACTTTGCTCTATGGAGCCCTTTAACCTCTTCTAACCTGGTTTGGTACATGTCCAGTGATATGTTTCCATAATGAAGTATGAATGAAGAATGCAATATCACAAATGATTGTTCTATGCTCATGTCTGGATCACAAGATTATTCGTATTAGAGAAATGAGATCCACTCTTCTTGCATTTATTTTGACATGATGCAAACAGCAGCATGTATGTTGCAAAGTTGGTATAAATAAAAAGGGGGGGGGTAAAATCCACCCTAATCATCTATGGTCAGTGTCAGAACCTCTCTGGTGAACACTGTAAACCATTTATTCACTTATTAGACCTGTGTATGTTATCAGTTGGACACAAACATGTCTATAAAACAAAACCCTGTGATAAAAGCAGTAAACACCACTGTTTTTCTTTTGACATTCATCATTTTGGACATTTGGAACAAATACAGTTTGATTTTAATGCAATAACAATAAGCATCAACTCCTCTCAGGAGCCATGCTGCTGACAGGACAGCTGCTTCTGTGGGCAGAGATGCTATAAAAGGAGGTGGGAGTATGTGTGGATTAAAAGGATGGACGCTTCCGCAGCAGCGCTTATGCTCAGAATGTTGTTTTTTCAGCTTATTACACTTCCCCCAATAGACTAAAAAAAAAAAAAAAAAAAAAAATCTATGAATGTAGCTTTAACCTAGTATTCTGATCGCCTAAACCCTAACAACATGCCTAAGTGTGATCTATATATAGAGGTATTGTGTGGGAGATGTGGTTGTTATAAGATGATGATCACAGGCAGACTGAAATTAATTCAAGCCTCTTGCACCTATTTGATTCCAATGTACCTATTTCATTCCATTAGAGTTGACCTCATTCATATGTGAGACATGTTTTTTTTTGAGGCTTGCAGTGGTAATGTGGTCTCCTACTGCTCTGGTTCTGCTTTGGTAATTAGCATCTTTTTACACTTTTCAGCAGCACGGGGAAACCAGAGCTGTGTTAAAACAAAAGAAACAGATGGAAGGCTGTAAATAAAATGTTAATGCTGCTCTATTCTTCTCTCTCGTAGTGTAGTCATCCCTCTATCACCACCACCACCGCCACCCCCATACCCACCTTCTCCATCAGGGTGTGCGCAGAGTATGGAGCACTTAAGAGATTGCTATTTGTCATATCCCATAGCTGCTAATGTATGCACTTTGCAAAGTGTGAATTTATTATAGGAGGATACATTTAATAGGGAAAGTAGTAAAAGTAACTATGATTTGACAGAACAATAAATCATGCAGTCTCTTGAGATGTTCGGTTCAGTGCGAGCAAAAAAAAAAAAAAACTTGTTGCGCCAACAAAACAAACACATTTCTTGACCCAAGTCTTGCTTCATGTCTTGTTTCTACAATGAAAAAACCAAATGTACTCTCTCGTGCATTTGTTTCGGCACAAAAAGAAACATCCGAATGCTTCACAAGAATAACCCACAAATGACAAGACTGCGATTTCTACCAAGAGGTCGAGCATTGCATTCCTCCACTCTGACATCCTTGACTGTCAAAAGCAGCAAAAAGAAAAAAAAAGGCTTTCTATCAGGAGAAAGCCAAGTAAGAGACCAAAGACATTGGCGGGGGGAGAGAGAGAAAGGTGAGAGATTGGAGGTATAGAGAGATGGATCGAGGGAGGAAGGTTTTGTAGCCGACAACCCTCCTCGCTCCCCTCACCCCCATCCCTCCCCCCTCCTTTCTCCTTTTCATCTCGTCCTCCTCACTCTGCCTGTCAGCTTCACTTCCTTGCACCACTCTGTCTAATCTAAGTAGAAAGCAGGTGAGACAGGCTGATGATGAGACATCTGACAGCATGAGAGGATGTAGAGCAGAGGGGAAGGAGGAAGGGGGAAGGGAGGAGGAGTAGTAGGAAGAAAGGGAGGCAGAAGAGACAGAAACTGAGATAGAAGACCAGTACAACAGCGAACTAACGAAACCCTCCTGTAAGCATGAGTGAGACTGTCCGTAGATAGCTGATTGTTACACACGATGCCGATACTCACTCGACTGTTTGACAGGCTTAGGAACAATATTCAGAATGCATACGACGTGTAGTAAGCCAATGTGTGGGGGTTTTTTTTTGACATTTTTGGTAGTAGAATTGTGATTGATAGGTGATCAATGTGGACGGTTAGCTCTACACCATTATAACACCATTCATTTCTGCTTGGAAAGTCAGTTTCAGACTGAAAGCAGAAAATGTACTTCCTTCAGAAAGGGCGTGATAGCTGAAATAAATGACAGAGCATTGCTGAAAATGTCTCTAACTTTCTATAAAAATCTTGTTGTGCCATCTACTGGTGGAATCGTATGAAATGCGTCAGTACAACTAGCCAGCCTCTAGTGGTTGTAGGTGGTATTGTAGTTTAACTGATTAAAACGCTACCATACTGATTCCAGTCTCAAGCGGTGGTAGCTGCTGTTCGTTCAAGAAATTAATTTATCAGTCTAAAAAGATGCTGGACCTGATCATCAATCAAATATAACACAGTTAAAAATATATATTCTTTGTCCTCCCATTTTCTGAAACCTTTTGTGTTTAACATATTTTTGTAACTTTGAAACTGGCAGTGTAACAGTACAAGCATATCCACTTTACACAATCACTAACACTGTGTGTGTAGACGTGAGGAGCAAGCATGAACTTCTCTCCAAATAACTATCACTTTATGACTGCAGTAGTTCTGAAAATGAATGCCTATGTGCTGTTATCCCCATGTATAGACCATTACTGCAGCATGCTTTCTGCTCCACCTTGTGATCTTACTAAGCAGGTATACACTTTTTTGGCCTTAATGTGTTCAGAAAACACTTTGCACACTCCAATAAGCCAAAATCTTAAGATGCACTACAAAATACATGGGTCATATGCATCCATTTACATGTTACCATGGTTACCAAAATGGCCTTGTGCCAGTTAGTCTTTCACTTACTGTCAGCAAACAACTTTCCAGACAGCATGTTCATGTGAGCCCCAAATGGGTTAAATATGGGCTACGTTGGTACCGAGTGGACATGGAACTGAACTAGGAAACTTTTGCAGGACCCACATGTGAAGCACATGTTGGCTGGCTAAATGGGCCCAATCAAAAGTCCATTCTGATCCCATTTAAAGCAGATATGGACAAACATATGGGCCCAGGTATTGCCACTGCGAGTGCAGATCTTTGTGGTAGTAGCAAATATTCAAACGAGAACTTTGGAAGCTGAAATGGAGAAGGGTTCCATGTGAACAGCAGTTGAACATGGGTCAGTCGGTCTTAAAAGTACACATAGGTCAACATATTGTAGGTCTCACCTGAAACCCAGTCAGAACCCACTGGAAGCCCATATGGACAAATATAGGAGGGGTCACCATGGAAACTGCATACAATCCCACTTGGGATACATATTTGCAGGCCGGATTTATGAGGCCCACATGGACATTAAGGAGTGATGGTCACCTGAGCAGTGAATGAAGTCTCACTCCCTCTGTGTGTGCTGTAGTCTGAGATTCTCTGTTCTTTGTTGCAGTGGATGATTCAGCTTCTTATGCATGTTAGTGCCCGTTAGTGTCTTTGTGTCCTCCATGTTTTCAAAGACAGGAAATGTCTCAAATTTTGATGAATTTTATCTAATATCTAAATAATGCGATAAAATATGGTTCTGAAAGCACTTGGTGAGAAATAGACAAGACAGCAACAGAATCTCAATCCATATTTGATCTACACTGCCTAGTTTGACAATTTGACCTGAGTTTAAGTCTACATTTTGATTGACAGTGTTCACACCAGTCAACTGCAATAAATATAAAAACACACCAAACCAAATGTTAGGGTCATGTTAAAAAAAAAAAAAAAAAAAAACACCCAGAGAGCTGGTGTAGTAAACACTAACAGATAATTCACCATGTTTTTCGCTTGTCTTTACTTGTTAAAATAAAATTGCTTCTATCTACCACTACTCACCCTAAAGCACTCAAGAAAGAGGTCTAAACAAAAATCACTTTCACAATCTCGGGATATATAGTTGTTACAGAAAACTTTTCAACTTTAAGAGGCGGCAGTCCATATCGGTGTATTACTACAATTACACCTCACTCCCGAAAGAAAGCTCCTATCGCTTCTGGCTCCAGACAGATGTTGGTGGTTGCATTACAAGAGTGTTTATACCATGAGGTAACAATTCCAGCAAATCATTCAAGCCTAAGGGCATGAATTAGGTCATTTTTACTGTGGATACCTTATACCTACTTAGCTCGTGTGAGGCGGTAATATTAATAATAACATAAGAAAAATGATACAGTAGATGTTTTTCAACCTAGGGGCATAATTAGAAATGCTGCTATGTTATAGTTAGTCATTAACTGTAGCACTGTAAGAGGTGTTGATGATCACCTCAGGTGCGCAGGGACGATCATCAATAATGTCACACTTTTACAAAAAAGGTGCTTGTGACTGAAATACACATTTGCAATAGAAACTGTCAGAGAGCTTTGACAATTTTTTATTCATTTGTGCGAAAAAAGACTCAATTATAGATGCAAATTATGATGAAAGTATAGATTTTAACAATGCACTTGGAAAAACAAAGAAAAAAAAGAAACGCACACCAAGGTTTTATCCATGAATAAAAAAAAAAACAAGAATCATTAAAGGCCACCACAGCTCATATTGCAACCGCACTGACACAAAGGTCATGTTTTAGAAATATTAGATGAATTGAATATGTAATCTGAATAGGTAGCAGAGGAAAAAAAACAGCATAGATGACTAACACTGACTTTCATTTAGTTTTCTTGTGTTGCTATCTGACATGAAGGTGGATAACTCCACATAGAAAAACTCCAAACCAACAATAAGACAACCCCCACAGTGCACCAAACAACAGCCTTATTTTTCAGGTGAGTCTGCACCACTTTCACTA
>JANJYP010035219.1:0-27093 GCA_024605115.1 Rastrelliger brachysoma
GACAAGTCTCTGAACAAAGTAGTTTGGGTTATTTTGATTCCCAAAAAAGAGGACACTTGGTCCAGGGGGGTCCGTCAGCTGGACTGTGGGAAGAGATCATGAGGTGCTTTCTCTCTCCCACACGCGCTACATAGTCACACACACAGTCGTTTCCACAGTCTTCTACTCCACTCCACACATACTTATATGCGAGTGTCAGGGAGCCGCTATCAATATGCGAGAGACTCCTGTAACAGTGAAAACCACTACTGCTACACAACTTTTTCTCAGACGTTTATTATCCGACAACAGTAGCCATTTGATTGACGGGTGACAGATCCCAATATCATTGGCTGATGAATCCTGTACAACGTGACACATAATTTTGGGCCTGAATTAGCCAATATGAAAAAAAAAAATCCCCCTCTTTCAGCACGGTTGAATTTTGCACAAAGTTTGGACCACATCATGATAGATGAGTAATTACTCTAATTTTAAGACCATAGTGGGTTGAAGTTCATTTTTCATTTCTGAACAACTTTAATGGCACTTGGCTCTAGCAGAGATTACTGGATTTCCATACTACTACAATACTACTTTCTCTTGGGTGAAGAAAATCAGTCAAAGAACACATCAAAATACATTGCCTATATAGTTACAGTGGGAGAATCTGTTGTCTGGTTAAGAACTGCCAGAGGTCCCCATCAAATTACTAAATTCTGAGTGTTGTCTTTAGTATTTAAACCCTTCATGAAAATTCACTTCATCAATACGCAGTATCTTATGCAAAGTATATGTGAAGGATTCAGTAAGCCATTTGAGACCCTGTGTTTACATTACACCTACGCCCTAAAAGAAGCAGCCCACACAATGTCTAGCATGAGGGTACAGCTACATACTATCTCCTTATACAAAAACCTTTCTTAACACACAGAGGCTGGTCTGAAATCTGTATACTGTCTGTCTTTTTAACTTGTAGCATACAATAAATATAAAATACATCACTTTTCTACTGTGTGTGTGTGTGTGTGTGTGTGTGTGTGTGTGTGTGTGTGTGTGTGTGTGTGTGTGTGTGTGTGTGTGTGTGTGTGTGTGTGTGTGTGTTTGAAGCCAGACTCAGCAAGTTACTTTACATTAACAGTATGTAAAATTAGTCTTCTCCCCATGTGCTCTTGTATAAGGGTGCCCTCCCGTCGTGACATAAACCTTCTCCATTCACAGGTTCAATGCTTCTCCTTCCATGCTTCAACTCCATCATTATAACAGATTGTTTTTTTCACATCCCTGAAACAAAAGAAAACCTCTCTGTTGCCCGTTGCTGTGTACTGTGTACTGTGTTGACGTAGTGTTGTTATTGGCAACATGCATTGCAGGGCTGTCTTCTGAGTCATCCTTCATTTTGCGTTCCTTTCACCAATTTTAAAGTTTGTCTTGTGGAAAAATATTCACAAAACTATATTCAGAATGCTTCAAATTATGATACAATGCCTCCAATAACAGTGCATGTATTTAATGTATTTTATATTTAATCAACTTCTAATAGATATATTTAGTGGTTACATTTTTAATTAAGTGTGATCAAATGTATTTGTATTTACTAAATATGCTCTCAGTCCTCTTACTCTTATATATCAAATCTGACCAGTACCAGGAATGAGCAAATATTCTGAAATGGGGGTCCCATGATTTATTAAGAGGACATCCTTCACTTGTTCATGTGTTTATTAAATATGAATTGTTCATCTCATGGCAGTTGGACATTTTTTGCATGGATTACATTGCACAAATTATTTATGATAAATGAAAACCCATTTTTAATTTAAAACTGTGGCGATATAACACAAGCAGTCACTGCATTTCACTCTGTCTGCCTTTCTCAATACCTGTTTCGAAACACAGATGAAAAAATAAAGAAAAATATTTAATTGCCTGACTGGCATTTGAATGTCACTTTAACTGATTAAATGATGGATCAGAATATTTAATGCATCAAGTGATGTTTTGTTGTAGTTGTAAAACCAGAAAATGCTGTAAAGCAATGATAACACATTATCACACTTCAGTGACTCTTCATCAGAGGAGTGAATGGTTAGTTTTCAGGAGTAAAACACACTTAAAACACACATGATTTAAGGAGGGTATAAAACATAATGAAAACAGTCTTTTATTCTCTCTTATCAATCTAAAGCTCCCCATTCCTAGAATATAGATGGTGCAATTGGTATTTATTGGTGTTGGTTTTATTAATCAGTGCCTTTTATCTTTGTGTCTTTGAGATGTGTAATTCTTTGGTAAACTCATTTAACCCTTTTTAATTGTTGTAAGATTAGTTTAAATTATTTTTGTCTGACCCAAATTTAATTTATCACACAGCATGGTATACAGTAATTTCAATATTCAGTAGGCTATTATGTTATTCAACCAAATGTATATCAAATATACAGCTTTGGGTGAACTTGTAGGTAAAGGATGGTGTTTACTGAATGTGGGTGTTTGAGACTGCAGGATTTCATTGCAGTGTTCTGACACAGCCAACCACTGTTTTAGCATTCAGGACACAGAGAGAGAGAGAGAGAGAGAGCAAGCAGGAGAGGAAGTAGAATGAGCCAAACAGGAACACAGAGGTTTTTGAGGGTGAATAAGAAACAGAGAGTCTCTTAGCATTCCAGCTCTGATGCCAAAACTTCCACAGAACCAAAGATGCCTTCTTCATTGAGGCTTCAATGGCAGCTCTGTCATTTACTTGTATTCCTAAAATCTATTCACACAGCAGGTGCATTGAGAGAAAGAGATTTTTTATAGGTGACTTTTACAGGTGCTGAAAGCTTTTTGAATTGGTTTTAATAACATCAGCTTGGAGCTTGTGAACAAATCTGTGATATTTTTATTCCAGTCTTAATCTTTACTGCACTGTTTTGGTTCAGATTTTTCAACAACTAGGAGCTCAAAGACACACTGAGAATTGGATAGTTTTGAGTCAATGATATTAAAAATAAAACCGTGTTAGGCCAATTCATAACACTGTAAAACCAACTTTTTATTTTAACTGCTAACTCATAAGCTGTGTAATGTAAAATTTATTTTTTCTTCTGATTTTCTGCCTTTAGACAAATCCACTGCATACAGTTTTTCATTATATTTGATTATTTTCACACCATTTACAATTTCATGCAAAATTCATTTTCATTGTTTTTACCACCATTGTCTTGATATTTTAGATATAACACACTGCCTAGTTAACAGCAGTGTTGAGAAAACAAATTGTTTGGCTGTGACACATAAATTAAGTTTGTAATGGCAAAGGCATGCAAATAAATTTCCCATATTGTACGTCAGATCACATTTGCTTAAAATTGACAGTAAACCATCCAATCGCCATCAGTTTTGGAAGCCCTGAAGTGTGCAAAATGTATTATATCATACACAGTCCAAGCAAGAATTGTAAAAATTAGGTCAAATTGTCACAACATTGTGCATGCTATTTGTGTAAAATGCATGAGAAGCACAGCACAGAAGGAATTTTATATTGTTCCATCATACAAGGCTCCATCACTAACAGAACACTGGTCTTGTGTTACTTACACATTACATTTGTAATGATGCACAACATCACATCTAAAGAGTCTTAACTCACTGCAGTGGACAGTACATATTCTCTGATCAACTACATTCTGCCACTGAAGTAAACTTGCTAAACAGTGTTGTAATTTATCCAGTTGTCAGAAATCTTATTTGACATCCCATCTCCTCTGATCAATATCTCAAATGTGTTATGCAGAAGTCCAAATAGGAATGTAGTCAAAAAAGTTACATGATTTATTCAGAGGGTTATTTTTGAAGTTTTAAATATGTGGTACAAACATGAACTATGACACAGAGATGAGCCAGCAGCAAAGTGTTGTATATAACTGTAACAACAAAATATTGCATTTAAGGTTGACTTAAATACAGTAATACAATTTCCCATTCACTAAAAATAGCATTAATTCTTTAGCAGGGTTCATTTTTGTTTCTTCATACTGGCTGCCTCTCT
Source organism: Rastrelliger brachysoma (assembly GCA_024605115.1). Classification (NCBI taxonomy): domain Eukaryota; kingdom Metazoa; phylum Chordata; class Actinopteri; order Scombriformes; family Scombridae; genus Rastrelliger; species Rastrelliger brachysoma. Next base: position 4,013 of record JANJYP010035219.1, read on the forward strand.
TCAGGTCAAGTATCATATTCTCTTTTTTTTAAAAAAGAGTGTTGCAAGCACATCTTTTATTGATTTCAGGGCCATCATACTGGTTAAATAGATAGACCGAAGTGTCTGCGTTCACCCCTTGGTCTACAACATGACACCTACAGTACACCGTCATGCTTAACCTGTAGTTACTGTACATTTAATTTATTTTGAACACTGAAGTGAAAACCTAGATAAAGAGATACAGTAGGCTATATTAACAATATATCTATTTTCTTCTTTTAGTCCACAGAATAGTCATAGTGCTCATTTCAGTTTCTCTGCATGTAGCCATGCAGCACTGAGGAGCCCTGCGGTGGAAAGTTCAGTCCTGCGATCTGACCTCAATCAGCTCAGATTAGAGCTGTGATCCAACGTCAGGCCCCCCGTGCCCTGTTTCACGTTGCAGCGTACCCCGACTCTGAGCATTCAGAAATTAGTCTGAGAACACACTGTTCAGTCCTCTGACATTACCACCGCAGGAGTCAAGGCAGTGCTTCCTCTCAAATGTTTTTTTTTTGCAGCATCGGGTTGTTAAAAACAGTAAATGGTGGTAAATGCTAAATTAATCCAGGTTAACAGCACACTGACAGTATGATTTAAGTCTTTTTACATGAAAATCATTTGAATAGGTGGTGCTTTTCCTCAACTGATGCAGTGTACAGAAGACCTATGAAAGGCAGTTATCTGTTTTTAATTTTAATGTAATAACTGAACTGACTCATGAGAGTTGAAGTGGGCCAAAGAAGTTACCACACAGACCTAGAACATTCATAAACCCATTTATCATCTCTCTGTCTCCACTGACCTGACTAGAACTGGGTCCCTCCTCACTGTCTGACTCACAATGCACTGTATATGTAGTTCCACCTTCCTATTTAAGCAATAACAACACTGACTCACCAACTCAACCTTTATAGAAGAGATTACTGTCTATACATAGCATTTTCAGCCGATTAAAGTGTACTCACATAGGTGTTACATACTTAACACAAATGGCAACTTCTAGGGCATGAATGTATTATAAGAGCTGGATATGGCTCCACCACAGCCTGGCTGCCGATTTTCCCCAGTGGCCACTCATGATATTGCAGTGAAAAATATCCAAATAGCATTTTCTCCTAAGAACCACCATTATAAAAGAGATGTCTGTAAAATTGTTAATAGGGCAAGTGAAACTGCGAACAAATTAAATTATACTCATTTCTAATTCTTTCTATTATGATTTTTTGATCCATGAATGTTTTCGTAAAACTTTCCTCGAACCGAGAAAAGTAAATAAAATAAAAAAATTTTTAAAGAACATGATGTCATCAGAATGTAAAATTTATGTGTTGAAATGGAACTAGCAGGTGGCTAGTAGTGGAAACACTGCTTAACATTTTAAATGGGCCACATAATAAAAAGAAACTGTTCTGGTGTATGTATCAGCTGAGCAATTATTATTGGACTGATTTTTTGGTTTAGTATCCAGTTCATAAAATACATCTATACTCCAGGGATTAAAAAAATTGCTCAAATAAACTCAAAAAATGTTCAACATTACAATAGAAATAAATGTGTTTACAGGCTGGGACAAAAGCCTGGCGCTAACTGTTCTATTGCTAATTTTCATCACAATTGTACATCACAAGTGGTAATCTTGGTTAGTTAATGTAACCATGGCGTAGCCCCAGATTCGCAGAGTTTAGGTATATTGCATTTTGTTGTAATGGTTTTCAGTCTTTTTTTTTTGTTAGTAAAATTAGCATTAATATCTGTAATGACTTTAAATGCACCAATCTAGTAGCTCCAAAATTCAGCATTGCAGTGATCAAAATTCAGACTTCCAAGATTCAAACCATGAGACCACAACCAGTGGGTCATGTCTTGTGACCATTATTGTATTATAGTCGATATTGAAATTACTAATTGATCCATGCACTCTTCATTTTGAAGTTTTAAATATTGTAAATGAATAAAGACATAAGATATTTCATCAGTAAGTACCACATGAATTATACTTTGTAACATTACATTGACTAAATGTCCAGTACCAGTCAAAGGTTTGGGACCATCTTCCTATTCCTATTCACTTGAGAGAAAATCAAAAACATCACTAGTTCTAGGCATGTTTTAATTTTTATATATATTTTTATATTTGTTCATCAAGAAGCATGTAGGGAAAAATACAATCTCACACGCAGAGAAAAATGCCAAATAATAACATTATTATATTATATTAATACTATATAATTATAAATAGTGTACGCATTTTTCAGAAATGTGGACCACTTGTGACCATGCTGAACTACAAATGTTGATCTTGCCTAGTCAATTGGAATTAAGACGTTGGCATTTTTCATTCTCGTCAGTGAGTAGCAGATTGTAAGCTAAGATGGGACCGACTCAGCTGCTATTTAAATCACAGTGACTTCAGTGCATGTGCTGGCAGTGAGGATGCTGTGACACTAGCTCATCTGTACGTCGAGGCTTATTTTGCCTGCTGAGAGTGAGAGCCTGCTATTCGTATTAGATTCTGTCTCTGGCAAAGTGGGGATGATTAGATAAAGTGTGTCTGTTGGAGTGGAGCACTTTTTCACTTTACAGTAGCAGCGCCTGTGAATGAGTGGAGGGAAGGGCTCTACTTTCGGACAATAACACAGAACTCTGTCCAGAGGATTTCACTACATCTGGGAACTGAGGCCTCAATTACTGCCTTAATTAATCTATAGCAGTTTATATACTGTGCTGGACTACATTACACATTTACAGTCCTTTCACATTATGTGTGTTTAAAGGACATTGTATGTCATTTTTTACTCAACATACTGGCTTTGTGAACAGGAATTACTCCTAAATGCTGATGCAGTGAGTGAGTTAAAGACAAAGCAATGGAATTAAATGGAGCGGATTGCAAAAGAAGAAATACAATACAATACAATACAATACAATAGCTCTCATTTTGAACCCCCTTGCTACTGTAGCGTCCCCTCTGCCTGCACTTCATTCTGTCATAACACAATAACTGAGCTCTGACGTCTTAAAAGGCATTGCAGGAGCATAGAGGTGCTTGAAGAGAAAATTGCAGCAGCTCACAGCGGCTGGAGTGAAATACCATTTTGTCTCACTCAAGATGGATTCCACAGTGAGATTTCAGAGGACCAGTACAGAATCAAAATGGAGAAGCCAGAAGGGAGGAGAGAAAAAAGGGAAAGAGGCAGTGTGTGGAGTGGACAGCTACAGAAAAGATATATTATTTCTTTGATTTGATTGAAATGTGTTGTGGTTTTCAGAGTTTTCATCTTTTTGCTGTTTATTAGCCAAATGTTGATTGATTTTTGCTCTTCCTCTTTTTTTGTCTGATCACAGCCATATAGTATATTGTTTTGTAGCATATTCAGTGTTTCAGACATTTATAAAATTACCCGAATACAAACATAAAATGAAATTTTAAAAATGATTTAATGATAGTAAACAGTAAACATCAGTATGCTTTTTTTTTTTTTTGCATTTGGCCTCCTCAACCTCTTGAGAAGATTTCCTCCCACCAATCGTCTCGCACACTGGCATGCATGCATGGCTGCCGGCATATCTCCACACACACATACACACCCTCCCTCTCTTTATAGATTCCACTTGCTGGTTGCCCATCTAACAGCCCTGTATGTAAACCAGCGAAACCCCTTCAGGACATCAAATCCATGGAATGTGTTGTCGGTTCTATCTAGGTCAATGCTTACAATAGCTGTGCAAAACAATAAAAAAAATTTCACTTCTCGCGCCGCACTCTGTATTCCCTGTTTGCTTAACCCCATAAGATCTATCGTCTTTTGCATGTATAAACCTAAAAAATGCATATAAAAATGTAAGCATATTAAGTGTGCTTTGCTTCTTTCATACATATTAGTCTCATGTGGAATATTAAAACATGTAGTGGTTTGATGTTAACATTAGTGTAGAAATGAATGTTTGAGGGAAAAAAACCCTACATTTAGGGTATTTCTCATTAGCATTTTTCAGCTGATTGTTTTGAACTGTGCCATTATTCATAGAATCATGTCTGGTAACACTGAACCTAAACACAGCACTGGTGCACACTGTAGCCCTGCAACATGAAACATAGAGGCCACACTGCAATTATAGTGTGACGTACAGATCTTTTCACTCTGATCTGTAGGGGATAATGTTACGTGACCTAAAGGAGGTGGTATTTAATTTGTTAACCCATTGAGAAAGGAGAGACCTCTGCACCTGCTTGCCCATGAATTTTTCATATGATCTTGAATTGTCTTATGTGGAAGGCCATTTTGATTTTCACAACAATAAATATTAAAACTGTGCCAGTTTAAAGTAAATAACCTAGTGCTTTTGGAAATTTTGACTGTTAGCAAAAAAAAGAGCAGGCTGTCTTTTTACAGATTAGTGATTTGTTATCATAAATATGAAAACACATATTTACTCTCTGTTTAAATAAAAAAAAGAAAAGAAAGAAAAATAAGAAGAGAACCCTCTGCTCTTCTTGTTCAACTTAAATGAATTACCCACTGCTAATCTGCTTTAGCAGCTCCCACACAGCCTCGGTTCATACTACTTTTGGATAAATCACTGATATCACTGCCTTCAGACACAGAGTGCAATCAAAATCAAATACGCAGAGAAAATTTCTGCTAATCTAAGCAGTCAAAAATAGCAGGGAATTAAATTTATTCTGGTGCTGCTTTGGTTCTACTTATCTAGGTTCCTCTTATACTAAATATTCTTCTTTTAGGTGTCTACACAAACATATTTCAGTGTCAAGCTTTCATATTAATGAGCATTTTACATTACACATTGATTGCTGCCAATCAGATGACCCAAACACAAACTTTATTTGAAACACCCTTTTTTTGTTTTTGACATTATTTATTAACTTGCTATTTTTACATTTTTGTAAAAAAGACAACCATGTAAGAGGAAAGAAGGAGATGTTTGATAAATGTAGGCAGTCTTAAAATGTGCTGATGTGCACAATGGTATTTTATATAACCTGGTCACACTGGTGTATATTTTTCCATTAGCATCACCTGCTGTATACCTGTAGCTGTTACCAGGCTGTTCCTCCTCAGGCCATGTAGGTTTCAGGAAGATGGCTCTGTCACTCTGCCCACCACTCCACAGTGAAGGCAATCTACTGTAAATTGTATTTTCAATCAGATTTGACATGAACCTGATACCATGGGGATGTGGGCATCCATGTGATGGGAAGGTTTCTTTCTGTATAGATGCTGACAACCACTCAGTCTGGTTTAATCTGCAAAATTATCATAATATTAATGTGCATAGTGAACTGACTGTGACAGCCAAAGAGGAACCCGTGATGACAGTAAAATTTGTTATAGGTCAAAGATTTGCTACAAAGCTCTGATTGTAGAAATTATTTTCATGTGTGTTTAAAGTTATGAATATATTTTGTGATCCATTACCTGGATGATACAGACATTTTCTTTTTGTTCAATTATTTGTAGGTTTAGTCTTACTACACATCAAATATTTTATAGTTATTGTTTATTTACATGAGATAAGTGAAATTATTTTTCACTTTGGCTTTTTTTCTCATGTAAAAATAAAGAAAAACTTTGAACTTCTACAGATTTGCCCTGCATCAGTAATCCTTCAGTTGTATTGGAGTGAATGAATTCCTTATGCTGTAAAGTTGTTTTAATGCTGATTAACCAATGTTGCCTTTCATGGGTTGCCACTTTCTCCTCTTATCTGCTCCAGGACAAAGATATCTCATTACATCCACGGGAGCCTTGTATATTCTGGACGTCCTGCCTGAGGATGGGCTGAATAACTATCGCTGCACCACACGCCACCGCTACACTGGTGAGACGCGACAGAGCAACAGTGCGCGTCTCATCGTGTCAGGTCAGTACTGCATTCAAACTCAGTTTAATTGCTAATGCCATACAGTATATTAGCCCTTGTCACCACTTAGAGTTTATACACACAGATGGAACAAATAGTACAGAATAAAAAATTGTTGTATGTGAGAGAAAGCTGTCAATCATCCTTACACACACTTAGAGTTTTCACTTGGTAAAACTGCATGCAACAGAAGAATGCATATCTCTAAATTATGAATAATACCAGCAAAATTACATCAACCATAAAAATGTTGTCTCCTATGAATTATAGGTGAATTATAGAACTCTGATTGATTTGCAAGGTTGCACAAGTAAGACCAGCGAATGGTATGTCGAGGGTTAGAATCAACTTTACAATCTATCCAATCCTGTCATGCAGAACGATCCACTCGAAGGTCAACTACATGTACTGAATGAATTATGCAGTTGATCTTTGTGTCAGTCATGAACAAGTAAACAAACACTGCTATGTAGGCTCACTGATCTGTATTGTAAAGTTTGATAAATGAATTGTCATTTACCATATAATTGGCAGATGGATATAAAAGACCAATCCATGCCACCCTCCCTGATATGATTGTGAGGAACAATAAGAATAAAAATGACAGAAACACAGTCAGTTTCTCTCTGTTTCTCTCTTTTTCTCCCTCACATAACAAAATATACAGTATATAGGACTGAATCTTGACCTCAATAATCAATATTGGATTATACTGTCAAGTGCCTGGCAACGCTCACTACTAATTAACACTAAATTCTCTGCTCCTTCCAGACCCCACCAATGCTGAGCCAAGCATCTTGGATGGCTTTGACCACCGAGAGGTGATGATTAATCATCGGGTGGAGCTGCCCTGTAAGGCCTCAGGCTACCCAATGCCCAAATACCGCTGGCTCAAGGACAACAGCCCTTTGGAGCCTGACAGTCGCTTCCGCCAGACCATCACAGGGTTGCTGATAGAAGGCATGCAACCCAGTGACTCTGGGACGTACGTTTGTGAAGTGTGGAACAGTTATGGCAATGCTGAGGTCATGGGGCGCGTGTACGTCAAACGTAAGTCTTTTATTAAAAAGAAGGGCTGCTCTGTATTTTGTGTCTGGTCATTCATAACTCATTGATGTGGTAATTTGTAATGATCTAATGTAAACCATGGTGCTATGAGTGGATAGAAAACACTGAACTAAAAGGTTTATGACTATTTACCGTATGTGTCGATGTATACAAATTTCAGTCCATAACTATAGTCTCTGACAATTGTGGTAATGCTAATGATACTATACAGGCAAAATGGACATTAACTTGGAGCAAGATCATGAAGCAACAAAGAGACAGCAACATGTACAGTACAAGTTCATAACCTCTGAAAACGATTTAGCAACAGCTGCACAGATACAGGACAACATTTGCCAGCAGTTGAGTTTGACTTTGAATACTATTGAGCAAGTGTTACATTGTCTTTCTAATGTGTGAAATTTTAAATAAGCAACTATAAAATATCGACAGATTTTGTTTTTCCATTAATTGATGTATAATTGTTGCTGCACTCCTCCTCTGTCTTCCTCTCAGCTTTATTTTCTTCAAAACAGAAACTATGACTTTCTTAAAAATGCAGCATTTTTCTTTGTGTTCTTAGAGCCTTTGAAGGTGGTGGTCAGCCCCCGGAAAGTGAAAGGCAGTGTGGGTAGCAAGGTGTCTCTGTCTTGTAGCGTGAGTGGCTCAGATGAGTATGAGCTGTCATGGTACCGCAATGGAGAGATCATCTACCCTGGCAACAATGTCCGTTTCACTGGGCTCAACCGGGAGAACCTCATCATGGAGGGAATGTCAAAGAGTGATGGTGGGGCCTATCAGTGCTTTGCCAGGAAGGGAAAGATGTCTGCACAGGACTTTGTGCAAGTCATCCTTGAAGGTAAAGCGGATACATGGAATTGGCAGTATCCATGCACACAAATGCAAACAAAAAGCTACATATACACTATGCATCATCAGTTAGCAGAAACAGATTTAGGCCTTGATGATCAATACAGGGTTTATGTGTTAATGGCATCCTGCTGTGAATCTTTGCTCTAGGCTGCCATTATGATCATCCCAGACTGCACCATCGCATACAAAAAAAATACATGCACCACACACACTCTTGATTCCAACAGCTTACCTTGGCAGCGTTGCTCAGGCAACTGTCTCCTGTGGCCAGGGAGCTCTAAAAAGAAGATATTGATCATCTATAATCATGTGGAACAGCCTTAGATTATCAGAGAGCAGCAGCAGGCAGACACAGACATTTCAAAAGCCAACCGCTTTCTCGGTCTGGAGGAAAGCTGCTGGATCACTGTTCATAATGAAACCTGCAGAAGTACAGTGGGCCTGCGTTACAATATAGAAAGAAACATGTATACACAGAATGACAAAGTCGTGACACAAACCAAAGATTTACCTTTTAGTTTTACTGAGACTTGATTATTATTTCACGGAACATGACTTTTAAGAAGATTTCCCCCAAATTAATTGATTTTGATTAAATAATGTGCTTTTTCAGATATTCTGTAATCTGACCTTAGATGTCATTGTTATATGCACTGTGTTTTTTCTCTTATTAAACATCCACTTAATAAACATTATTATTAGTTTATTTAGTTATTAGTTTAGCCAATAACAGCTCCCATATATGAAAAACTCTCTGAAACCACCAACATCCCTTCCCACAATTCATAAGAAACAAGAAAATGTTTTAAGAACTTTAATCATCCCACTGTCCACCCTAAGAAGCCACAGCACACACTGTTTATCTGCAGAAGAGACATGACCACTTCTCCAAAAATAAGGTGTTGGAGGTTTGAAAGAAACCACAAAAAGAACAGACAAAACAAAGCGATGCGACAAGATATGCAACAAGTTTCAAATGTATTCAAATTACTTTTCTTGCTCTAGTAATAGGCAGGAAATCCTTTCCATTCATCCTTTGGAGATGACACTACCCAATGGAGTTTATGGCCTGGAAAGTGTTTTCAGTTTGGTGTTTCTCTGTGTCACTGACTGAGATAATTCAACAATTAGTCAACTTGTTCACACTGCCCTAACTGGCAAAGTCACATTAATACTTTATACATCTTTATAATAGACATTTCACAGTTTTGGTATGTGTGTATTTCAAAGTGCAGTGAGTGTTAAGAGTTTTGTTTGTATTCATTTAATGTGATGATAATCACTGACATGTTTGATTGTCTGCCCCCCCCTACAGACGGTACTCCAAAGATCCTGTCCTCCTTCAGCGAGAAAGTTGTCAACCCCAACGAGCCTGTCTTCCTCGTGTGCAACGTCAAGGGCACGCCGCCTCCCAGATGCACCTGGTCACTGGACGATGACCCCGTCATCAAAGATAGTCACCACCACCTGGGCCACTACGAGACCCATGAGGGCCATGTGGTTAGCCAGCTCAATGTCACCCACACGCAGGTGCAGGATGGCGGGGTGTACCGGTGCACATGCAGCAACTCGGCAGGGGTCGTGTACCACCAGGCTCGAATAAACGTAAGAGGTGCTTGTCAAATCAGCTCTTCCAAGAACAACAATACACATACCTGTCTGTCTGTTTGTGTGTCTGTCTTTGTCTCTCTGTCCAGCTGACTGTTTGGCATTTGCAATACACAAGCTCTGGTTGTAGTTGGCCACATAATGATTTTTTTTTTTGGATTTTCATTCTTCTATATACGCTTGCAGGATGTTTTTTTTCTGTTGCTTTGTTTTTCTCATTTCTAGATCTAATATTAAATCTTTAATCACATTTATATCAAGTTTTAGGCTGCTCTTCACTGATTGATTTTGCCTCCATTTTTTGTGTTCTTATGTGTGTTTTCTTTTCTTTTTGTATAGTTTTAAATAATGTAGCCTCGTCTTTTTCGCTCCAAATTATTACTGTGCTTTTCCTACATGCCTGTATTTTTAGGTCAAATCCTGGTTTGCTGCACATAAGCGTATCTGGATATTGGGTTCCAAAATGGGCTGGTTTGTAAATAGCCAGAAGAAAATACATTTCTTCTGTTTGCATGAATAAATTTATTGTGGTTTGCTTGTGTGTTAGAGAGTGTTCATGTGTGTCTGTGTCTGCGTGTGTTTACTCAAGCAGCCAATGCAACTATTCATGATCAGATGTTAAAGTGATTACTCTGTTTTCACTTTATGAGACACAGAATGTATTACTTGTTATGTGGGTGAGCAGTGAGAGCTGAGTTATAAGCATCAGCAGCGCAGTGTTATTTAAACGCTGTTTTCCTTCAGATGGTTAGCACATTTTAATCTGCTTGTCATTCCACTGCCTTCTACTACTTAGAGTTAATCCTGTGGTAAAACAAAGAAAAAAGCTTCAAACAACAGTCTCTTTGCATATCTAAAGATTTTGAAGGCAGGTACCATACAGTATGTGAAGCTGTGGAGGCAAATGTTTTCTGTCTTATTAGTTGTTAACCTTGCCTGGTTTAACTCCTAATGCGTCTAAAATGTATCGTTTTATTCACAAAACAGCAAAATTCAAGCATTGCACTTGTGATTTAATATCAGTACCAATATCATTGAAATGCCCTTTGTCATTTTTTTGTCACTTTTTAGGCCGTGCCAGCATCCGTCCAATGAAAAACATCACAGCAATTGCCGGACGAGATGCCTTTGTTCATTGCCGTGTGATTGGCTACCCTTACTACTCCATAAAGTGGTACAAGAACTCTGCGCTGTTGCCATTCAACCATCGACAGCGAGCTTTTGAGAACAATGGAACACTGAAGCTCAGCAACGTGCAACAGGTGGATGCTGGCGAGTACAACTGCAAGGTGATGGTCCAGCCCAACAAGATGGACTCCCAGAGTGTACATGTTCGTGTGAGAGGTAAGTATCATCGTGATGAAATGCAGCTCATCAAAAATGAATACTAATATGATATTGTTCTCCTTGATTAAGTCCTGCAGATGATCAATGCACTTTTGTACGTCAAGAAAATTCACTCAAAATTTCACTCTGATTTGAAATCAAACAATACAAAATTTTCATTAAATTGTGATAAACAAAGCAGTCCTGATTTTCAACAGAGACAATATTCAGGTAGCATTTAGACAATTTTTATTATCATGTTTGGTTGTTTTGTTCAAGTCACAGCTTTTTTTGTATTGTAATGATGTAGTGAAAAAGACTAAATGGATTAAACATGACTCAGTTGTTAAATTTTAAAGTTAGATATTTCATGCTTTAATAAAGTCAAATTTGATGGTAAGAAGCAGATGGTAAGACACACAGTCGAGGTCCTCTTAACTTGTGGATTGCTAAATGACATAACTAGGAAATGCATCACTAGGTAGATAAATAAAATAAATAGGCTGTCACACTCACACAGAAAGGCAGACAGATTTATATACACTCATCTCACCATATTTATAAATTAATCTTCCTTATATTCTTCTGTTTATCGGGGTAACTAATACCTGACTGTTATGACTAAGCTCAATGATTTATCACCACTGAGATCTTTCAACCTGAAACAGGAAATTCTAAGAAGGACTTCTCATTATACCCCATTTCTTTCCCTCTGTACACATGTGAAGATGTTGTCAACTCATTACACTTTCCCACAGAGCAAGGGAACCTGGGAGGGAGCGTCAGAGAGAGAAGAAAGCAAGAACTGAAGAGAGAGCAATGATATAAAGCAACACTTCCCAGTAGTGCTGTAGTGAGCGAGTGCATTTGTTAATTTACTCTGCTCACGCTTAAAATGTGGAAGTGTCTTTGGGGATCCCCAGAGGCCATTATCTCCACTTTGTTGTGAATTAAATAAGCTGCTAAAGTGCTGCTTATTTCTATGTTATTTGAACTCACTGGACACTCAACTACAGATGACTTGTGTGATGGATGGAGATTTCCCAGAGAATAGAGTGCAGGCAATTTGAATAGACTTATTTTTTTAACTGTGTGATTATATTATTCAGCCGACCACTTTTCACCTTTGTTTTTTCTAGTTACTGTATGTGCTGTTTCTGTCATCAGGGTATATACTGTGCATAAAATAGTTGGTTGATGTTATAGGCAGGCCAGCAGTTCTGTAAGTGAGTATGTAGTTTAGTAGAGTATTATCAATAGCAGAGACACAGAGTTCAATTTGATTTAGATTTCTTTCTCCGAACAACCTGAATGAGTCACCTCAAAGTTATTTTGTTCTGTTTTCATGTGCTCTTGTAGCTTCTTGTGCTGAAAGGACAAATGTTCCAGTCTGAGAATGACAGGGAATTATTGCAGAATGCTTTGCTATTCATCTCTTTTATGCTCCTTCAGTGACCTCCTTGTAGAGTAAAAAAAGGATGCAGTACATGCAGGAAAAAAAAAATTAAGATAAAATCAAATTTGATTGTTGTGTCTTCCTCCTTTTCTCCTCCTGTCTGCAGTCCCTCCTTACATTCAGCCCTTTGAGTTCCAGCGTTTCACCATTGGTCAGCGTGTCTTCATCCCCTGCGTGGTCATGTCAGGTGACCGGCCGCTGGATATCGCTTGGCAGAAGGACGGACGACCAATCCCTGCCAGCCTGGGGGTGACTGTGGACAACATTGACTTCACCAGCTCACTGCGAATCTCCAACCTGACGCCCGATCACAATGGCAACTACACTTGCATTGCCCGCAATGAGGCTGCCGTTGTGGAGCACCAGAGTCAGCTCATAGTTAGAGGTGAGACAGCGCAGAGGAATGTACTTTATGTCTCATGGCACCTTTAGACTATTACAACCTGTATAGTTGCAGGTTTTCATTTAACCAATCCCTGCAGCTTCAGACTCATCTTATTTTTTCTAGCTGCAGGTAAACTGTTCTAGTACTCTGTAGAATGGAAACCTTCATAAACAGGTGCTCTATAATAAAGACATCAAAGATATGTCATTTATCAATGTCAACCATTGTGTGTATGTGTTTGTTTCCAGTTCCTCCTCAGTTTGTTGTTCAGCCTGAGGACCAAGATGGGATCTATGGTAAAACTGTGACTCTCAACTGCTCTGCTGAAGGCTACCCACCACCCACTATAGTGTGGGAACACTCCAAAGGTACGTTAAGCACAACATGTCTGCTAAAAGTGAAACACCATCCACAACAACAGTTTTTGGATTTGGAGCTAGCTAGCATATGCCTACAGCTTTGGGAAACTAAAATTGTGACTGAATATTTACTGCAAAGCGACATTTAAATAATTTTCTCATACAATATTTCTTTTGTTTTCATTGAACAAAAGTCAAATTGAATCAATTCGTTGTAATGTATGTAGAATCACAAATCACAAGTTTAACTCTAAGGACTGTATGATCTGTAAAAGATACAACAACCGCTCAATTTGGAGGACACCGAATTGAGAAAACACCTCAGAAACCACAGTAAGAGCAAACAGTAACAGAGGTCTGTAAACAGTTGATGTGTTATTACAGGTGAGTGGCTTCCATTTGCTTTACCCGCAGCGGAAGCATATGGGTGCATGAACAGACATACAAACACACACACACACACACAGCCATCTGCACCAGAAATATGGGCCGGGGGCTTGCAGTTTCCTCCTGCACTAGAGGAGAATCAGAGAGAGAGAGACCAGTGCTGATAAACAGGCCAAAACAGGCAGACATACAAAGACAGAGATGCAGAGGAAGACAGAAGGAGACAGACAGACAGACAGACAGACAGACAGACAGACAGACAGACAGACAGACAGACAGACAGACAGACAGACAGACAGACAGACAGACAGACAGACAGACAGACAGACAGACAGACAGACAGACAGACAGGAAGGCAGCAGGTGAGTTCAGCCACTTGAGCAGGGCAGATGAAGAGGGGGCCCCAGGTGTTTGCTCCATCATCCATATAACCAGGGATGAAAGCTTTACCAACAGAAGGACAACAAGCAATGAGTGGTGGTGCCTGTGTGTGCGCTCGTGTGTGTGTGTATGTGTGTTTACTGCCATGATCAAAGGAATGAAAGAATCAAATCTGTCTTTCACCCTTTGATGGGATGTGTGTGTGTGGGCGTGTGTGTGTGAGAGAGAGAGTGAGAGAGAGAGAGAGAGAGAGAGAGAGAGACAGAAGTGTTCATGCCTGATTAGCTCCATCTGACCAGTCATGATCAGTACAGAGCATGTATGTTTGTGTGTGTGTGTGTGTGTGTGTGTGTGTGTGTGTGTGTGTGTGTGTGTGTGTGTGTGTGTGTGTGTGTGTGTGTGTGTGTGTGTGTGTGTGTGTGTACTCAGCCATAATGTTTGAAACAAGCTATCCAGGGTGAAGCTCCACATGGCTCCTTTTCACCTGTTTTTCACATTTTTCCTGATGCTCTCTTATACATTTTTGAACAGGGTATCAGTCAGAGCAAAGAGGCAATGAAAATAACCACAGAAAAAATGTGTCAAGGGAATGTGGCTTGGGAAGCTATTGTAATTGTAATTTGTTGTAAGCCAGTGTGCAGAATGGCAGTGTGGCCTGCTTTTACTGCAAAAGAAATAGCTAAGAGCCAGATGAGTGTCTCTGGGAGATATGGAACAGTAAGTAAAGGTCAACTGCTATTAGCATAACGACTAGGACTATTTGGATATGCAAAATCCATAATTCAAGAAAGAACACATCTCCCCTGCTCTCCCTTCCTCTCTCTCCCAGAGCCAGAGGAACAGGAACAAAGTCACCACTTGACCCTTTGCTAGCCACAGCCACTTGACTGCATTTTAATTAAAAAGCAAAAACCCACAGCTCACTAAATGGCCTAATCTCTACACGCTAACTTTAACACGAGCTAATGCAGCATCTGGCTCTGTTCACACGTGTTTAATACTACATGAGCAAGGTGGAATACAGTGATTTCATCATTATAAGAGCAGAGCATGCACGATTGATAAAGACATTACCCTTACAATTCAGTGTCAGTGACATATCCTACATATTTAAGACTGGTATTACATATGAGACGCTATATTGTTAACATTGAAAAAAGAGAGATTTTATCATTTTTTATTAAAAAGATAGATATTAATTACACGCATGCAGTAAGCTAGAATGTGTCAAAGTTGTCAGGTCCAATTATTTCAACAATCCTTTAGTGATGAGATTTAAACATAAGTCAGATTGGACTTTTGACTCCACTTATTCTCAAAGCAGACAAATCCATGCCTTTAGGTTTTGTCTGTGCTCAATTGAGATTACATCAATTTATATTTTAAGGTCATTAACTTGGTTGTTGGGAATATTTCCTCTAGATACATCATCTCAACAAACAGAAAAGCAGAGAATAAATCCAGAGTTGACCATTCACACACAGGAATATTAAGTCAGAGGAAATCCTCGTCTAACTACAGTAAACGTCTTTGAATCTCTCTGGCAACACCCCCATGCTGAAGGCTAGCACAGTCTCCCTCTGCCTGTTGTTCCTCTGCACCAATCTGCTGTCTTGTTGAACACGGGCATTATGTCTGTTCTGATTGCATCACACTGGCAGCTCGGCCAGCAACACTGCTCAGCAGCTGTTTGGTGGTTTAAGGATTTAGGCCTGGTGTTAAGAAACATGTTTACAATCCTCCCTAAATCTGACAAGCTTTGTCATCAAATCTATAAACACAAACGCATGGTCAAATGAATACACATGCATGCACGTACACACACACACACACACACACACACACACACACACACACACACACACACCTTACTGTTACTGTAAAAATTTAAAGCACTTGTGTCTATATTTACATAGATAGTCAGATATTATGGCTAAATATTTATTTTATCATTTTTTATTGTTTCTTTCGATGCTGCAGGTGCAGGTGTCCCCCAGTTTCAGCCCATCCTTCTGAACAGCGGCTCTCGCATCCAGCTGCTGAGCAATGGTTCTCTGCTGATAAAACACGTGCTGGAGGATGACAATGGCTTTTACCTGTGTAAGGTCAGCAACGACGTGGGAGCTGATGTCAGCAAGTCCATGTACCTCACCGTCAAAAGTAAGGGCCTTTAACTGATCAATAACAGCTGATGGGCAGTAATCAATGTGTATTTTAATGTCTGGATTGGGACAGCAATAAGCAGTCATTATGAGTGAGTAGCAGCTGCAGGAATTTGCAGATAACTTCTCTTAACAGTGATGGGTGAGGCATTAATTTAATACATAAACGAAAGGAAGTGAGAGGCAGATTTACAAGCTCTGCAAATTATTATCAAAACAGACTATTAGAGTTTCAGATTCTGGTCATAATGCATCCAAAGCTCTTTTCTGGTGTAAATTTCCTATAATATAGTAATTTAACAGTAATGAGCATTTTATAAACTTTGCTAATTAAAATTGTAGACTTGAGATAAATTGCACAAGAGATTTGTTTCAACACTTTATCACTTGGGGAAAAGTAGGCCTTTTGTTGAAATATTGAAGGCTCATATTCAGTAACACTAAGCAAAAATTTGTCTGCACATATTTATTTATCTGCATGCAGATAACTTGCTGTGTCCTACTCTGACTGAATGTAAGCATGTGTGAGCGTGTGTTTGTTTTCACTACTCTCTTCAGTGGTTGGTATGTTAATGTCCCCACGGCTACAGGTCTCCCTGCCTTCAGTAAGCATTAGCATGTAGCTCCCCTTTAGTGCAAGGAGTGGCTCCTCATATCCATGGGGCTTAGATGCGAGTGGGTCTTATTTTCTATTTGCTGCTGTTATCAAACTGGAACATGAGGAGCCCCGCTGACGGGCAGCCCTCTCTCTATTTCTTCTTTACTCTCTCTCTCTCTGCTCCCCAGCCCACAGTCTGATTTATAAAGCACAAGTACTGTATTGAGTGTACTGTATGTGTATACTTGCATTTTGCCTACTAGAAGGAGCACACATTGAACTTTATTAATTTAAATGAGTGATGGTATGAATGTCGATTTTTTTTTTTTAAATGTCCTATATCTGACCCTGACCTCTGACCTAGCCTGCTGGATAAATCAGGGTTTTTTTAATCATTAATTTCAACTGGCACGTTATGGATATTCATGTGTCACTGTAATTAAGCCTTGCAGTGTACAAGGTTGAGAGCTGCCACTGTGTGAAGTTGTCAGTGCTACAGCAGCAGGCTCAGAGACAAACATGCTCTCTGTGTTTTCATAGGTCAGTTTCCTGACTGTAGCACCCAGTTGCTATGCAGCAAGTTGACCTATAGCTGTACAGTACTAACCCTTTTTCTTCCATTTTCTGCCAGCCCCAGAACAAACACTGAGGCTGCAGCTCCACTATCACAACTCAACTCTGTTATTTCCTGCATGAAACGTGTTTTCATATTATATTTACACTAAATTATTATATAAAAATATGAAAAATGCAGGTATATATATATAGGAATAGCATTTCTTCATGAGGTGTTTGTACTGTGTTTTTGAGTCATTTAAAGTAAAAAAGAAGGCTCATCATAATTAAGAGACTATATAGCACTGCAGTCATTGCAAATCCATTCCTCTTTTCTCTAACCTTTTTTGTAGTTGTTTGTTTTTTGAGGCCATCCACTGATGTTGATGATCAACTGAGAAAACATGCAGGAGCATGAAAGGCATAAGAGTGGTTTCTTGTGTGATCCCACTCAACCTTTTGAGATATTTTATATTTTGAGTTATATTATGCATAGATTTTTACAAGAAAATAAAGAGTAGACAGAACAGTGGTGTGCTTGTGCGCATAGTCTTTCTGATGTGTGTACATCTTGTCGTGATGTGAGGAGTGTGAGAAGTAAACTGAGATTGCATGCATAGTTTCTGTTTCATCGATTTTTATAGGCATATTATCTTCCATAGTAGAGGAGAGAGGGAAAGAGATCAAGAGTTGACCCGCCAAACTCACTCTACTGTTGCTCTAGGCTTCAGATTCACGCTGTACTCTGCACTATCAAAGGGAATTCTGACAACTTCACTGCTGAATAATGTAAGCTTCTTCTCATAAACGACAAGTAGTTTCATTAACATGAACCGCCATGCTAACATTATTAAATGTTTCAGCATTAATACATTTATATCAAAAACATATTCTGCTCTGATAGATAAATTCATGTTTTGAACAGTAATTTGATTAGCATAAATTATGAGTTATCAGTTTTCACTGATATTAATAAAGGATGTTTGTTTTGTTCACCACAAGTCAACAGCAGTTGTGTATTTGCACAAAGTACAAATGTTATTTTTTTCTGTTTGAAACCATAGTTACGGTCCAAACCAGTTTTTTCTCATTAGAAATATAACTTCTGGCCACTTACAGAATATATTCTTGCTGATAAGAAAAGAAATAATTATTCAGCTTTTAAACAATTTTGTTGTGCCTGCATGAAGCTGAGCAGTATTACCAAGTTCTTATAATTCTCATCAATCGCATTGCTATCCACACATAAAATTATTTGATTAAGAACTACTGTGGTTTAATGTAGTCACAGTGTACATTTTATTAATACTGAAGCAAATCAATAATCGTGCTAACAAAGTTAAAATACCTTCATGACATTATCATGCATATCACCATATATTATCAGAGCATGTCATCATCAATTGAACGACACATTTAATCAATATTCGCTCCGTTCATTTACATCTGAATTACATTTATTTTGCAGTGTCATTTAAAACATTCTAAGTCATGTGTGATTCAGTTAGCGCTGATGTGTCAACTTCACAGCTGGAATAATTCACATTACAGGAAACAGCTGTAATTTTCTCAGGCCTTCGCTAATACTCTGCTGTCATACCTCTGCTGTTATTGGCTGCTGTGTTATTACATGCTAGCGCAGTAGCATGCTTGTCACTCATCAACCGATCACATTTCATGCCCTTTAAACCCTAAACTGTACTCATACACTCAAGATGCTTTCTCTGAAAGTGTCCTTACTTGCATGAGTGGTTTTGAAAAAGGGAAACCATTATTGTTCTCGTATTCATCAACACCATCATGTCCATTCTTTAGTGTTTGTGTGTCTATTGGTCTGTCTGTTTGAGGACAATTACACATTCCTCTTTATTTTTTAACCATACAGTTTGTTATCATACATTCTGTTTTTACTGCTTACATGTGTGTTAATCTTTTCAAATGTTTTCATTCATTTATCCAGCATATATATGCTGTATTGTGTGCGTCTGTGTGTGTGTGTGTGTGTGTGTGTGTGTGTGTGTGTGTGTGTGTGTGTGTGTGTGTGTGTGTGTGTNATGCTGAAACTCTTGAGTGCATTTCTGCCTCATTTAAATCTGTCAATACTTCAATTAGAAGCTGAAAAGGGGCTCAGGGGAAAGCAGTCTGCATGTTTCTTGACTTTATTTGCACTCTCTGGCTAGCTTTGTTTCTTACACTTTCAACAATGAGAGAAAGATTAAAAAGATAAATAACACATTCATTGCTTTTTCATTTGCTGGCAGCTGTGTGTGTCTGCTAAGTGTCTAAATCCACCAATGCACAGAGCAAACCATACATTTACTCACCATTTACAGTTAATTTTGTAGCTTCATTGAACCACTTCACCAACAAAATAGTTTTAATCCCACATTCATTTTAGAGTAATTTAAATCTTTATACATTAGTGTGTCCTCTGTCACATTGTCTATATTTGCTTGTTTCGTTGTTAGTCTTATATGAATGATACAAAGTGAGTGAATGCTAAAATCTTTTTATACAGTCTATATTGAAATGTTCCTCAATTACATTTTAATATCTGTGTTGTGAATCCAAGCAGGGTTTGTAAATGGGCAGTGATAGGCATGCATCTGCTGATTATCATTAAGTGTTCCAACTTTTTTGTTGTTTTGTACTAAAAGTACTTTTAAAAATGCCAGTATTCTCAGAGCCTGGGGGCACAGTATGTCATCAAATTTCTTGTTTTGTTCAACCAACAGTCCAAAACACAGAGTACTGAGTTTATCATATATGACAAAGAAAAGCAGAAAATTGTCTCACAGCGAATGTTTCTTATTATTATTGCTTTTAAAACAGCTGGAATGATTGATGAAGAAGTTGCCAATTCATTTTCTCTTGATGAACAATCATCTTGCAAATGATAAGACCATTTCACTTCCAAGATAATTTGGTAACTTGGGGTTAACATGTGCCAATGACAGCATTGTCTAGAGGAAAAAAAGATCCACCTCCCTTCATTTGTTATCCCTCTACACCTCCCTCTCTTCCTGTCTGTGCCTCTCTGTGTTGTGCACCCCCTCCTTCCCTCCCTCTATCCCCTCTGCTTTCTCTCTCCCTTGTCTCCCCTCTTCCCACTCACACTTTCTCCTCCACCCGCCTGTGTTTTATTACCAGGCCCATGTAATATCGTTGGATATTAAAAAATATACATCAACCGAGCAATTATGGGCTATCAAAAAGAATAGGTTTAGCCCGGGGCCCTGCGAGTGCTACACGGTAGATATGGAGAGATGAGATGAGGAGGAATCGAGCGAGTAGCCTCACCTCAGCTAGGGCCACAGAAGCACAACCAAGACTGGTGAAGATTGTAGGACATTTCAGATACTGCACTATACTTGGTAGAGAACTTGAATACATGGACATTTAGCATGTTTGATCCACACACAAACACAAAACATCTCTAAATGCACACAGATGTATTCATATGCATATTCACACACAGGAGGGAACATAAACACATCTAAACAGAGAAGCATATGCTCATACATACAAACATATATAGCACACCTTTTAAACACATACACACAGAGCCTTGTGTGCTGTCATTGTGTTCCCTTTCTCAAGTTCTTTCAGCGAGCAAATGCAAGCCTCGTCAATGTTAACTTGCACTGCCAAGGCCTCAGATTTAGAAGGAGAAAATAGCCCCTGTTAAGAAGCAATAACATTTAGAGAAGGGGCTGAGGAGACTCTTTTAATAGGACTCACTTAAAATTCATAGTTGCTATGCAAAATAAATCAGCGATTTCCTGCGCGGGGGCAGTGGGAAAGGGGATGATGGTGTGGGGAGCGAGGGAGAGGGAGGGGCTGCGAGTGAATAAGAGATGAGGTTTAAACGTTGGCAGTCCCAAGTCTGACACATTCCATCATGTTCGGGGGTGGGTGGGGGTTGAGGGTGCACACATGCACACGCGCACACATCAGTGCAGATGCCTACATGCACAGAAACACAAGCAATATACCCTTTTAATTGTGGTTGGCTGCTTCAAAGAAGAGAATGTGCTGTGGAGTAAAAGAAGAGACATTGAAGGAGTCTGTGTGTATGGGAGATTTTTGTTTGTGTGCTATTTAACTCTGGATTTGAATTTACAGTTTATTTATTAGAACCTCAGCAATACACTGGCCAAATCTAGCTTATCAAAGATATCGTATCAGTATTTACATATCTATCAGCTGTTGAGTGACAAGGAATTGCAATCCAACTGCCAAAGATATGATGGAGATAAAGAAACAGTGTTACTATCACATTATTGTTATGTTATTATTAACAGAGATCACTGAAAAGTTTATTTTTTATCAGTAAAATGACCAGCTCAGTGCATGTCAAAAACAATATAGTAGGTCCAAAATTCTGACCAGTAAAACAACCCTAAAGATACATGTGTACCATTTAGTTGCTGTAGTAATCTTGACCCAGTGAAGACACAGTTCAGATGACATCAGTTTAAGGTGATGTTGTCTTGTTTGGATGTGTACTTGTAAGGCAAAAAGTGGACTTTGTTGCAAAAGACTACTGTTTGCTTCCTGTTTTCAACTTCAAGTACAGTTACCATATTAGCCACCATTTTACAGCTACAACAGTAGTAACGAAGTTGGCCACAGCAGAACCTATGGCATAAGCACTACAGAGTCAGCTGTGTTTTTGACTGCTGCACTCCTACTTTAAGCCTTAAAAATCCAAAACTGGTCGACCTCTCATACAAATAACTGTTCAAACAAGTATTTACATTTTACACATAGTACTGAAATAATGAATAACAATAGAGCAAAAACATAATCTACACTGTTTTTCCAGCCATGCTACAGGATAGTTTAGATTTAACACCCTGGGGAAATTCAAGCACTGTCAGGAAAATTGCCATTCACACAAGTACAGTTTAATAGACAATGCATTATAATTTCAAGTACTCGAATTGACTTGTATTTCTAACCTTCCTGGCAATCCTTCTACAAGCAAATTGTACTAGACTAGTGCTTGTGAAAGGCCAAAACAAATGAGTACAAAGTCATGTACAAATACAGTTTGACCCAGGGGAATACAGTATGTGTGGGGAGCCATGTGTGCATTTCTAAATTGTGTTGTGTTGTATGGTTGGTTCTCTATGTGTGTCATTGCTTCTGTTTTGGTTTGCATTTGTTTGTGCATCTTTATATTTTACTGTCCATGTTTGTAAGATCAGTTTCTGATTCTATTTGATTTATTTGTGCATTACTGAAAGTAGAAGGGTGTGTGTATCTGTCTTTATCTGTGCATGTCTGTATATATGTTCAAACATGTGTGTGTGTGTGAGAGAGGGAGAGAGAGAGAGAGAGAGAGAGAGAGAGAGAGAGAGAGAGAGANTGGCCAGCGGACTTGTCTGCTGTGTATGAATAATCAAAGTGGTCCCTCTCATCATTAAATCATCGCTATCCTGGTGGGAGCCTGAGGAGGGAGATGGAGTGAGAGAGCGAGGCAGAGGGAGAGGGATCATAGTTAGCGCTGCAGGGGTCATGCTCTCTCTCTTTCCTCCATCGTGTAGTGTGGCTGAGATGTGTCATGAGCACAAGTCTTTTCTGCTCTCAGTGCTTGCCCACTTAGCTCCCCCAGACACACACTCTCATCCACTCACATGCATACATATGCACATGCAGTGTAACACTCATTCACATACACACAGACACATTATTCAGGAGTGTACAGACATTCACACTCTGACTCAAACGCACATATTGCATCTCTCTTGGAGTAGAAGGCCTCCATCCACTGCTATAGCCACTACTGTCCTTTTCAGTGACACAGCACTATATTCACTACAGAACATACTTACCCCACAGACACTAGAAATCTTTAAATAAATGCTTCAATGTGTGACATGTATAAATATTTATCATATAGCTTCTCAACAGAAAATGCACAAAATCATTTTGATAATTGAAATCTACTTTAATCAATATTTCTATAACTGATCAAGCGATTTGTAAAAACAAACTCACAAATAATTATTCAAATTTACTGTTGTATGGA